>AYEL01007896.1:0-41297 GCA_000484575.1 Olivierus martensii | reverse complement strand
CTGGTAGCAATTGGCTACTTGGCTACCGGGTTTGTCGAGCCCTGATAAACTTAATATTGTTAAATAAACTCTTGGCAAACTTAAGTTAATTTAAATTATAAAACATGCCAAATTCTAGTTTATGATGCAAAAATAACTATTACCTTTCTGCGATCCAATCTGGGAGTAACTCGTTCACTGCTATCACTACTACTCAATTCAGGTGTCATATCTAAGAGCCGTTGTAAAGCACGATCTCTGTCAAATGATGTAACATAGAACAACAAATGCCTTGTTTCAAAAGGAAACAAGAAGGGACTGTTAAAGAAATAATATATATTAATTCATTACAATTTTAACAATTAAATTTTTATTAAATAATAAAAATTCAATACATTCATAAAATGGTAAATTTTATTCCAGTTCAAACATGAAAATAACTCAATTGAAAATTATTATAATTTAAAAGATAACACCACTTTCAAATTTTAAATCCTATAATTTAAAAAATGGCTTATATGTTATAATTAATCCCCCCCTTTTATTTAATTTGCAATAGATTATTTGTAATTAGTGACTATTATTTGTCAACACTTTAAATAAATTTATTTATTTAAAATAAAACTGTTAAAACAAAAACAATATAAAAGGATTACTGATAAATTATAAAATGTGTTAACAAACACATACAGGGATGGTTTCACCATTGCAATGTTACCGTAACAGTAGTATTAGAGTTGTGCTAATGAAATTTCTGTTCCACCACCCATCATTAAGCCTAATAGTGATGTCTCAACCACTATTACATTTTGACCACTGTTTGGATAGATATAAGAATATTCAAACATGTCAAGCTAAAATATGTTTATGTTTCACTATATCTAAAGTTATGCTAATAATAAGAAAAAATATATACCGTGAGTTTTTCTTCAAACCAAACACACTGAATTTTGGCATCGAGCCAATTCGGATGCATTTATCACGTCAAGAATTGCTCGCTACAAAAATGTATTTTATATTTTTAATTCTAACTGTAAGGATTCGGGCACTGCGCCCCGTCCGCCCTTGATTTGGCGCTGATCTTGATTATAACTTCATGGGTTTCCAGCCAATGGGTCAATGAAGATACGTTAAAGAAAAAAATGCTCCATTGTTAAATACCTTAACTTTTATTAGTAGCAGAAAATTATATACTTTACAATTAATTAATAATACTAACACTATGTTAGTTTTCGTAAAATTCGTCGTTAATATTGGTCTTCCCAATGAATAATAATAAAATAAACTTTTTGTAAGGTGATTACTTTTCAGATGTTCCCTGTCCTCGTCGAATACACAAAAATGGATAATCCAATGGTTAGTCCACAACACAAATGATGTCAGTTCGATCCAGGACTTTGTTAATCTAATGGTGATGAAGAACATAGACGACACAGGCGTAGGACAGGGAATGATGATGAGACAACAACTTCAAACAATCGGAGAAGACCACACCCCGCTCCTCCTGTCGGTCGCTCTTTATACTATGACTAATTTACATAATGTTGCTTTTACATTTAAGTGAAAATAAAAAGATATCAACAATCTTCGTAGTTATTTATTTAACATATATACAGACGAATATTAACCTTTAACGCTCTAAAAGTAAAAAAATGAACGTTCTTTAACGATCCAAATTATATGAAATATGATATTTAATATTCGATATTTTGCCATAACTTTTTTATTTTTTAAGTTTTTGGCACGAAAAAATTATATTTTGTTGTCAATATACTCTGTCCTGATATCGTTTTTTAATTTTAGTTATAGGACCAAAAGAAAAAAAGAAAAAAAATACGAAAGAATTAGGCCTAATTTGCATATGTAAACAAAACATAATTTTTTCAAATTATTCATAATTTCTGCATCGGATAAAAAAAATGTTGATATATTTACATTCCTGGTGATATTCCACATCTAATAATACCAAATACTTCATAATTCTAAAAAATTTTTCCGTTAAACGAAAACAATTTATGATTGAAAAATGATCCGGCAGATTGTAATTTAATACGCGTCCTGACCTCGTATAAACAAACAATCGTATTATCCCTCTCGCGGATGAAATACGGTATTCCACTACACAAATGTTTAAAATAATTGTTTATTAGCCATTTTTGTTCCTATTTTCTTAAAATAATGCCGGATTAATACTTTTTATTTTATAAGAAGTATTAGTACATATGAGAATGTCGACTTTGTTGAAAATTTTGTTATTTTAATAAATATTGCTGTAATTTGTATACGTAGCTATCATCCTGCCATCTGTATGCCAGATTTAGCACTGATTTTTGATAAATTATCGTTTTTTATAGTTTTTTACTCAAGATTAGTCTCAGAGCCTTTTAAAAATGGCGGATGGTGAATTATTTCTCTGTATTTCGTCATTCTAAGTCATTAATTTTTCAAAAAATAGTTAAAATATAATAATAACAGCATTTTCAAACAAAGGGGACGATTTATCACGGCTCTCCCTTCCTGAGATAATAAGAACAGCCCATATGGCCTGAGGTCAACAATTGACCTTGGATGGACGTTGTTTGACAGTAATTATGCACCCCTGGTGTACTAGTTACTTGTTTCGACTGCAGATAACACAAAAATAATTGTATTGTTTAAATTTTTGTGTTACATTTAAAATATAACTAATATAAACAAACAATCAGCTGATTTCGAAAAACCGTTAGATATTTCCCGCCAGAATCTAGGACGCCGACTTCCGCGTCGATCGTCAAGTGTGGTATAGGTCGCTTTGTTTCGCTGATAAGTTAAAATTTATAAATTTTTAAATAAAACTAATTTATCGAATTTTATGTGTGAGAAAGCGCTAAAATCGTATTATTTATAAGGGGCCAAACTTTCCCAAATTTTAATTTACTGGATAAAGATATCTGTAAAAAAAAAGTAAGGATAAAATCTGAAGGATATGTGGAACATGATAGAGCAAGTCGGACAAATTCGGACAATCAATTCTTGAATTTTTGGGGGTCGAAAGATCACAATTATATTAATTAATTCGGATTGGGTTCGAATTAAAGGGTTAATTAAAAATTTATTAAAATATCGACGGAAAATCAAATTTTTGAATAATACGATAGAAATATGGAAAATATGATAGAATTTGAGATTTTAACCATTTTTTCTCGATTTACGCAAAAATTACGAAGTTTTTGGGTCTTAAACTTTGTCTAGCATAGCTAGGCGTTGGAGCGTTAGACGGAGCAGGCGTGTCTAGCATAGCTAGGCGTTGGAGTGCTAAAGGTTAATAGCTTATAAATGATGTTAATTCTGTTTACTGATTATAAAATTTTTTTTACGTTCTTCTATCCAGCGCATGCGCACCATTGCTTCATCAGTCACTTTTTGACATGGCGCCGACCACCTTAGACGTGCTTCAGAGTCAGGTAGGTAGTAATGGAATTTCAATTTTCATTTCTTTTCTCTATTTTTTTTTTTTCAATTCTTCTTCTGCCCCCCTTTTTCCAGATCCTCACATAACGATATTTATTTATTATTGCATCCAAGAGACAAAAAACGATTTAGCACACAAGATTATCGGATTTTAATGCTGGTGTAATTACACATTTGAAAATAAATCGCTGAAAATTTACATGAAAAGATGTGCGGCAAACAGAAATTCTGTTGTTGCTATAGCGACAGCGTAGAAACGCAGACGTGCTGCAATTTGAACATTTTAAAAAATGTTCGAATTAAAAATATAAAATTAATTTTCGTAGCGAGCGATTCCTGATGTGATAAATGCATCCGAATTGGCTCAATGCCAAAATTCAGTGTGTTAGGTTTCAAGAAAAACTCACGGTATATAAATATATATATAATGGATTCTGCTTAATTTGGACACGTCGAGCCAAACCATTTTGTCCCAATTAAACGAAGTAATAATAAATTCTAAAATAAAATATGTAATTCATAGGTAAATAAATAATAGGTAAAAAAATAATAATTAGGTACCTATTTTAATGATTTATTAAAAAAGGTACCTAATTATTAGTTTTTTACCAATTTCAGTCTTCAATATTGGGCCGCTGATATTCATGCCTCGCCAACTAACTATAGAAATTTATTGATCTAATGCTTCTTCGACTTCTGAATCCTTTCCACCACGCTTTCTTTTTGATGTTCCTGGAATTTCTTTCTATAATGACCACTCCTTATGCAGTTGATTTTCTTTTTGTAGGAGACATGTCTATGGTAGATTTTGGTTTATTTCAGCAGGTCTATGATAGCTTGTATTAAATGACTGGCTTTTAATTTTATTCAGCCAAGCAATTTTACTTGAGTGTAAAATCCTTTCTTGACATCTTGGCAAAGATTAGTGTAGGTATGTGTAGCCATACTTTCGAGAAATCCCAAAAATATATCAAAAATTGAAAATTCCTTTTCTGCTACTGTCCCAATTAAGCATTTAAGTTTTGTATTAGTATGGTTTTCATTCTTTGAGATTTGTCCCAATTAAGCAGAATCCACTCTCTGTCTGTCTGTCTGTCTGTCTGTCTGTCTGTCTGTGTGTGTGTGTGTGTGTGTGTGTGTGTGTGTGTGTGTGTCTGTGTAATTTTTCAATACAGATAAATAGTTTATAATTTTTTTTAGTAACTTCAATAAAATAATCGATAGGTACATATTTATTTCTGACAATAATAAAGATTTTACTGACCATGCTGTGGCTATTTGAGAAAGCCATGGAGGAACATTTCCAGTCATAATAGCCAATGGATCTTGAAGCTGACGATTAGCTTTTGCTGTAAGCTTACTATTTAAGAACTCAGACTGTACTACTGCAGGACCCCAAGAACTCATCTATAATTTATGAATAGATTTTTTTGTAAACAGATTTATTATTTGTTTTAACAACAAAAATTAAATTTACCTCATACAACATGCCCCAGTGCTGGCTTAAGGCATAAATAACTCTCAAAAGTGTGATCACTTCTAAAGATGGATCTTGAACTGTAACATTTTCTGGTAAATTGGGGATTAAAAACTGAGAAAGAGGTGACACAACTTCAGGTACTATTCCTTCTGTAAATCAAAAGTCATATTTAATTAGCAGCTAATTAACAACATTTTAATATATGTGTTTTTACCATTCCATAATTCATCTCCCTTTTTCTTTGGTGAAGTTCTTCCACCACTTGATCCTTTGTTTCGACGACTAGAATAACCAGAATTAGGAGTTTGGGTACGAGAAAATGCACCAGTTCTGTTCTGCCCAGATTCTGATTCATCATTTGGAACAGGTCGATACCTAAAGTATACATCTTATTTTATATTAAAAAATTATCTTATACATAAATATAGTAAAACTTTGATTTAACAGATTCAGAGCCAAGGAACTTCAGAAACAATAGATCAAAAATTACTAATATTTGAGATCTTTGTCTTGAAACATCTGAAATGCTTTTTTTTTTTTTTTGATGCTATTAATCAGTAAACAAAGGTCTGAATATACCCTTATCAATGAAAGATGACCTGCCTTATATGGTAAAAAGCTTATGGATTGCAAAGGTCAATTCATCCAATAGAATAACTGGTTTTATTTTGTTCATCCAATAGCAGTTTACTTTTTATCATTGCTAATAATTTGAAAAATTAACATCCTTTAAAAATTGCTAAATTAATACTTTACATTTCATGGTTATGTTATTAAATATTAAATTAAATCTCTAATCGCTTAAAATTAAATAAATACAATGAATGATGACATTATCCTTTAGTTTTTATCAGTAATGGCAGATAATACAGTTGTTTGTAAGCGAGGGAAAACATTGTTCAGTCAAGCTAGAAATGCTATTTTAAATGTATATAAGTACTTTAAAAGTCAGAAATCTTGTGAAGTTTCGTTAAAGATGTCATTTCACTTGATATTGTTATTTCTGTATTGACAATTAAAAGAATTGTAATCGAAGGAAGCAAAACAGTAGATGATGACCTGGAAATGGAAAACACGCCAGTTAAATTGTCAACACTTGGAAAGAAAATGCATTTTAGTATTTATAAACTAAAGATTAAAATATTTTAATCTAATTACTATGTTTTTAAATCAAACATCAAATCAAAAATGATGATAAATTCTCTACTGCAATCAGTTTTACATTGTATTGCTTATTGTTAACTCTAACTGAAAAGACTAGTCGATCATCGAATTTGGCCTTGAAAGTTCTTTTGTTGAAAAGGGTATAGAGTTCATGTTGGATTTATCTTTATGCAAATACAAAAATAAATTAAGCATATCAATGACTCAAAAACAACTGATAACTATATATTCAATTTTCCATAAAATATTCATCCAATAAGAACATTTTGCACCTATAATGTAACTTATCACTAATATAAAAAGTCACAGAATTTTGCATTTGTTAATATCTGATGTCAAATTTACATATTCCAAAAATGATTAAAAACTTTATATTCAATAAAGAACTTCTGATAAAATTTTGATATTTAAAATAACTTATCATATCAACCTGATTATTTCCCCAATAATTTATTTAAATTAGTAATAGCAAATTAGTTTCGATCCTTATCTGCTAAACTGTTTTTGAAATTAGACTTAGATGGATTTAAAATAATTCATTGTAGCTTTAATCTTTTTTCAAAACTATAAAAATTAAATTTCAATTCATGAAAATTAGGTGTGAATCAAATGATGAAAAAATATGATATATTACTGATAAAAATATATATGAAATGCATTAAATAAAGTTTATAACAATTAAGAGAAAAATTATTTGTCTTTTTCTTTAAAAGTTTTTTTATGATGAATAAAATTGTATAAAATTGTGAGGAAGTTAACTTGGACCTGTCCTATTTTTATTTTATTATGCACTCTATTATTTATTTATCGTTATTTTCCTATATACTAACGTATTATATTTTAGTTTAAAAGTTAACTTACTTCCCACGTTCTCCGCCTCCGTCGTTGGCAATCACGTGATACGGGATCGGCGCCCGTACCCGGAAGAGCTATCCCGGTTAATAATGTCTTATCTACATAATAATTGCCACTGAACTGATATGTGAAAATAAGAATGATCCGTATCGGTATTTTTGTTCGATATATAAATTAATTGTAAAGATAATGACATAAATGAAATACTCTGTAAACTAATAACTTTGAACTTGTTACGTATAAGTATGTAAATGAGCGAGTGCGGCGGTCACTCGAGAATCGTATAAAAAAGACGACGCAATCGACAAGCATTAGAGGTGCTGAATTTCCAGACGTGGAATTGGTGAAGTTGACAATTGAATTTCTTGTAGGGATCGACTATTGATTGAAGTTTGTATCGGAAGTGGAGGTATTAGAATTTAAGTAGTATTTAAGGTTTGTTTCTTGTGAAATTTTGATATTTGAATTGGATTAAATAAGTTTTGTGGTTTATTTCATTGTGCTTTATTAAAGTTTAAATAAAGCTTTTATTAACACTTTTGTAAGTGTTTTGAGTCTAATAAATTTATATTTTCTTATTATCTAACTTGTTTGAGAATTTCTTTAATTTATTAGTATAAGTTCTAACATCGTTTTTCTTTGTTGTTCGTTTTACTGTTAACACTTAATCGGTACTTTCAGTGTAAGTTCCGATATTTAGTTTCGTTTCGTCAGTTCGACGTTACTGTGTGTTAGATTATTTTGTAGTATTAAGTTAGAACTTAGTTAAAGACCTGAGCTCAGGCAGAACTCTGGAATTTGCAGAGTCGCTAACCGTTAGGCTTAGTTAGTACTGACAGTCGTAATAAACCGCGACTTTGCAAAATAAATAAATGATTAAAAGTTTTCTGAATTTTTAAAAATGTCAACTGTATTTTATATGCAAATTAATATTTTTAAAATTATTTCATGTCTAATTTATGGATTTTGAATTCATAAATATGAATTTGGAAATAAACCATTAAAAACTCCATAAATTTTTATGAAATTTTTTTTTTGGTTAATTTTTTTTTATCCAATTAAATAACAACAACAGTTAAATATATTTTTAGTTTTATTATATGTATTGGTAAGATCATTACTAAAGAAAGTTCTTAACCCATTCATTGCCTTTGCCTTGGTAAGACATCAAGATGGCAGAACAAAAAAACGATAAAAAACAATAAAAATCGATACAAATAAAATTCAATCCTGAATTATACAGTGGAGCTATTGTGCAGCAGTTTTTTTTTTGTTTTATTGGGTGAAAATAGGTGCCTCTGATGATGGGTTTTAAATTTTCCAACTGCCGAAATTTCTTAATTCCGTTCTAAAGATAGAAAATGTGAATAGATTATATTTGTAGAATTTAGATTATTTTTCATCGAATCTTATTGATTCTGTTTTCTATTCTATCATATTTTAGTAATCTTATTTTAATTTTGAGGTGAGATAAATTTATTTTTGAAATTTTAAGCAAAACATGGAATTTTACTAAGATGAACTGTAAAATTCATAAAATTGAAAAAATTTTGGTTAATTCTGTTAAAATATAGAATATTTTTACTTATTTGGTCTTTTATTGAAATATAGAATATTTTTACTTATTTGGTCATTTATTACTTTACTTTTAACAGATAATTTTGTAAAATACAAGAAAATCGTAATGTAAACAACCCTAGGCAATTAAAGGGGGCCTGGCACTTTGTTTTAAGACGGCCAGTCATTTCACGGAAAATTGCAGCCAAGCCTGCTTGTGGTATCAGATGTAGAGTTTCAACAAACTATCTCAAGGCCAATTTATAACAAAATGCTATAGCTGTTTATGTAGGATTGTGGACGATTTTCGTATGTGTTATGTTTTTTATTATAAATTCAAATTTATAAAATATTAAAATAAATATTATTGAAATGAAGAAAAAACATCAATAAACATATTTTATTAAAAAAATGACATTTAATAAATTTTTGTCAATTTTTGACTAACTAACTAAATTAATTAAAAGTTATGTAATACTTCGTTTTTTTATCAATAATTTTTTAAAATATAATTCGATTTTCTTCATTCATACCTCATTTTATTCAGAAGACTTGCCACTCTCAGAAATACCAAATATTTCATTGGATGGCTAAGATTTCATATATAAAAATCATGTTTTCTCCGATCTCATATAATGAATGAAAAATTGTGAAAGAAATAAAAAAAATTTGTTACATCATTGGAATCACAATAAAAAATGTAAAAAATTATGAAAATTTTAAAAAATTCAATGAAAATTAAGCAAGATATCGCAATTTACATTTTTTGTTTTTTTTTGCATATTAATGAGGCTTAATTAGAAAAAAAAATCGAAGGCAGTGAATGGGTTAAACTTATTGCAGTATAAACAACAAAGGAATTTAAATATCCTCCCAATGGATCATTTTTGAACTTCTGAATGTGTTTATTAATTAAAGAATGCCAAGATTATATATATAAACTAATAACAAATTTTTAAAATGATGTAATAATATAATAATAAAAATAGTTTTAGTTGCTAATTTATTGCACTTATTATAAAACATTTTTCATTCAACCTAGCAGGAAAATTAAAAAAAAAAAAAATTTAAATACAATATAACTGAAAAACTTTCTATTTAAACATTTAGTTCTATTTAAACTGTAAAATTAACAAAAATTAAAAGAAAACACTTCTCAAAACAAGTGAATGTTAAATTGTTATAACTTGAATGCTAATAAAATATATTTCAAAAACTACTATAATATTGTACAATAAAATGTGTCCTATTGAATGATATATAAAATTAAATAAATAATACTAACAAATATAAAAAAAATAAAGCAGCAAATTTTTGAAATTTTTTAGTTGATTCCAAAATTAAATAAGATGATTAAGAAACTGAAAAAAAGAACAACAAAATCTCAAAATTTCATCAGAACAGAATGGAACAACAAGCAAGCAACTGTAATTTAATAAATTTCAGAATAATTTTGGCAGCAATTTAACTATAGCCAGGAACAGAGTAGTTGAAGGTCAAGCCGAGCTTCAAAAGTGTTGAATATTTTAATCAATTCATATTTATAAACAAAATTATATATCAATTTTCAAAAGTTTTCTTAAGATTCTAAAAAAAATTATGTATAAATTTGTTTCCAAATGGCAATTAACTGAACTATAGCTGGACATCTATAAAAACAAGAACAGCTGAACCAAAACAGAGCCCAGTTTGAAAAATTCAATAGCTATAATGTTAACATCTGCCATGCCATAAATGAGGTTTAAACTGTCAAATTTAACTTGCAATCATTATCATCAATCAAAATCTAAGCTAAGATTAAAATAAGTTTCAAATACCTATCAACTGAAGACTGACATTTAATCAATAGCATGCATTAATAGATATTTTCGTAAGCTATATTTCACAATCTTTAGTTACAAAAAGCGGAAATATTTATAATTAATCATTTGTTCAAATTATAGTCATTTACTAAACAGTGAATCTTAGTGATTAAAAATCTGCAATATCTATAAATTAAATTATGCATGAAAATATTATGCTTTAAATCTATAGTAATTTTATCTTAATGCATATATAAGTATAAAAATTATTATAAATTAAAGCAGTCATTCATTTAAAGAATTTTATATTTTATACTTATTAATAAATTTATAATTTTAAAGAATTTTAGCATCAATATATTACAAAATAATCTTTCAAAATTTTTATATATACAGTGGGGTGTCGATTAACAGGAACATCGCTTATCCGAACATAATTTTCAATTGTGATACGCAACAAGTCTCCGCCAATACTCTCACTCTACAATGTGTAGGGTGGGAGAATCTAAGCTTCTATTATGAATATTTACTGTATGCAAAAACAATCGACAAACTACTGTATATTTACAGTGGTACCTCAGTATACATCCGCTTTGGAATAAGTCAAATTTGGTATACGTCCAGGTAATAAACACGAAAAACTACAGAAAATACATACTAAAGAACAGCACATTAACAAACAATACTTGTAGAAAATGCCACATAGCACACGAAACAACTCAACATATTACGCCTGGTTGCAAGCTGCTTGCACAGACAGACTACCTGCACAAACACAACTAAGTAGCAAACATAACAAACCAAAAGCTTGCACCCAAACACAAATTAATAAACAGACTAACACCATACTACAAATACATATCAGAGACAATTCTAGAAAACTCAATACTACAAATACATACCTGACACAATCTTAGAAAACTCAACACACAAGATGTGACTATACTACAAATACATATCAGACACAATCCTAGAAAACTCGACACCAATCCTAACAGACAAAACCATACACCACAACAGACCAGACATCACTCATAGACAAGTAAAAAAAGTTACCTAAATTATAGACATCTCAATACCAGAGAGAGACAACATCCAGGGTGCATTCATAAAAAATTAGCAAATACACAGAACTCTCACAAGAAATTAAGCATCTCTTGCGAATACACAGAACTCTCACAAGAAATTAAGCGTCTCTGGGGAATGCAGAAGGTAGTTATAGTACCCATCATTCTCTCCTCTACAGGAATACACAGAACTCTCTCAAGAAATTAAGCGTCTCTGGGGAATGCAAAAAACACAGAACTTTCACAAGAAATTAAGCGTCTCTGGGGAATGCAAAAGGAAGTCACACTACCCATCATTCTCTCCTCCACAGGAATAATCCCTCATACATTACACAAAAGCCTCAAAACACTAGATCTGCATCCAAAGACATACATAACACTACAAAAAGCATCACTACTCAATACATGCAAGATAGTAAGAAAGTTTCTCAGTAATGACAGAGAATTATGCTACGTTTCCACGGGACAGTTAATCACAGTTAACTGGCGTTAAAGATGATCCCAATTATCTTTCTCCGTGACAAAAGTGGTGTTTACACGTGCTGACAATTAAACAGGTTATGATGAATTGCCACTGATTCCGTTTCTGGTAGGATCTTTCGTTAATAACGGACAATTTGAATGTTTTCATTGAGACTGATTCATAATATTACAGAAAACTACTTGCTTTAAAACCAATTACAAGACATACAGCTCTACTAGCAAGTATAAAGTTATTTATTATGGTATAACGTTTTCGGATCCTTTCACGAACCCTCTTCAATACCATTCATTTAATTATACACCATATTTAAAAGAACATTATAAAATAGAATATACATTTTTCATAAAACGAGATAACAGAACGGTTTACATTCATTTAACTATACACCATATTTAAAAGAACATTATAAAATAGAATATACATTTTTCATAAAACGCGATAACAGAACGGTTTACATAACAGAACATGTTTATGTATATTTAGATAACAGATGTTCTGTTATGTAAACCGTTCTGTTATCGCGTTTTATGAAAAATGTATATTCTATTTTATAATGTTCTTTTAAATATGGTGTATAGTTAAATGAATGGTACTGAAGAGGGATCGTGAAAGGATCCGAAAACGTTATACCATAATAAATAACTTTATACTTGCTAGTAGAGCTGTATGTCTTGTAATTAGAGACTGATTCAATATGTCATTATTATTAAGAAATAAAACAGAGCATTTGATCGAATATTTACTATTAAATGCACTAAATCATCATTTACAGGAGGAAATATTGAAATATTCATCAATTATTTTAATTCTTTTAAGGAGTGTTTTATTTATCTTTTCGTAGACAATAGAATTACATTTTTGTGATCGAAGATCATTTAAGTATTCTTTCCAAATATCGCACAGCGATATAATTTCCTTATCAGACCAATTATTATTACGTCTTTTACAATTTCAACACAGTAGAGTGATCCACCATTTTAAACTTGTTTTCTTCATGATGTAGCGGACCGCGGAGAGAGCTCGTAATGCAAATAATCAAGTACAAAAGCAATTAAACAAGTTCTGGAAACTTGGTTAAGTTAATCACGTTGTTTGCAGTTTAATCATCATTAGTAAATCAGGTTCATATTTACACGTATACTCTTAATCTCAATCAAGCATTTAATCATAATCAACTGTCCTGTGGAAACGTAGCATTAGATAACTCACATTTAGCTATGTATTGACTCGTGTCCAACATAGCACTTTGCCCCGGAGATACTCCGTGCCCACATTGATGTACTATAAAACAACAACAACAACAACAACAACAACTAGAAAACAAATGAAGCAGAATAACTTATGTAAACAATAAAAGATATGTATTTGAAATTTGTTTTGTATTTTTTAAATTGTTTTTTTCTTATTTTTCTATCAGATCGATTATTTGAAAAAAATCGTTTATCTGAACTATCCTTGGTCCCAATTAGTTTGGATAATCGACACTCTACTATAGATATAAAAATTTTGAAAGATTGTTTCTGAATTGAATCTAAACTTCATTGGTTACTTCCTAATAGCTGGTGTACTGTATGTACTATATATAATAATGGTAAGAATAAAAAATTGCTCAAACAAATTTACTGAGAGAGGATGCTTCATTATAATGCCAAAATTTTATCATTGGCATTTGATAATCCTAAGTTGGTTCTAAAGGTCATGTTGTTCTTGGTACAGAACAGGTTAAATCAAAGTTTTATTATACTTAAACCAAATACCATATTGTGTGTGTTTGAACCCAGATATTTGTGTAACCCATAGGATTTTCGGAATCTGTATCTGTTTCTTGACCATCTGAACTTTGGCCTTCAGGACAACTATACTGTCTTATAGCCTGATAAACAGTCATATTATATGGAAGAATATTATCCCCAATTAGAAACTGTAATTTGTGACGTCCTTGTCCTTGATTTATCATCATTGCAGCCTAAAAGACAACAATTAAATTAGAAAAATATTTAAAAAAGATAATAGTATTAAAAGTAATTATTCACCATTGTATCATCAATATCTTCATCAGAATTATCATCATCACTGCCTTCTTCTTCTTCATCCTAAAAAATGTTTTGAAATAAAAATTTTATAAGATTTTAAAAAAAATAATTTACATCTCAAAAAATCTTGTGTAATAAGCATTTCTTACCCTAATTCGACCATATCCCCTAATTACTAGATATCTTTCTATAGCTTGTACCAGAGCCAAGGGATCAATTTTAACAGGACCGCCTCTCCATTGGCGAAGATTAGTACAAGCTGGATGACGTTGTAAATTACACTGGAAATATGATTGAGATAAATGTTTAGTTGTTTCGTCAACCTGTTTGTCAAATATTTAAATGACCGAAGATTAGACAATTAATGTAATATTAATGATTTCAATACCACAGCCACATCAGTACATCTGCTACTGAATTTTAAAATGTATGTAAGCCTGTGGTCTATAAAACTAATTTACTACAAAAATTCAATATTTACATTAAACTTGCCAAAGTGAAACTAAACTAGATGGGAAATAAATCCATAAAAAAACACCATTTCAAATTCGAAAATTTTATTATTAAAGAAAAGCTAAAATCAAAGTAATATTTGATAAAAGAAATATTTAAATTTTTTGTTAGTCAAATATTTTATTATTGTCAAGTGATATTTATGAGAATTTTTTAAAAAATTCCTCTAAGTATTGAAAGTTTATAATTTTACTTTTATTTTTAACAAATTATTAAAATAATAAGATCATAATAGTTTTGATTGGTATTGATTTGAACAAACTGTTATACAGTAATGCCCTGAAGTTACATGATAGGTGGGACCGACGAAAATTGCGTAAGTTGGGGTATAACTTTGCATATAAATACATATAAATTTGGTTTAATTGAGACCAACGACTAACAAAAACACTAGTTTAGAAGAAAAATATTTAATAAAATTGCAGTTCTTTATACATATTAATACAAAATATTAAAAAAATAAATATGTAAAAAATTATTCATTTTCATTTGATTATCACACTATAATTTCACCATTGTTTCTATCTCAGCAATAATACCACGACGTTTACAAATTATGCTTGAGTTCAAGGATTGAGTATTTTTCGCCGCTCTTTCATTATCTTTTATGATTGATTGTTCTTACTGTGATTCTGATAGCTCAAACTTCTTTGCCAATTCTCAAATTTTCATTCTGTTATCAAAATCCTTGATAGTGTTAACTTTACATTCCAAAGATATTGTTTTCCCTTTCTTATTAGGTGCAGACGAATCAGATTTACTTTGTTTGGATGACAGATTTTTAAGGGGTTTAGAAAACATATAACAAAACAATCTTAACTTTAGTCAATTGTAAAATCGTTATCATGCACGTAGAGTTTGCACGAAACGATCCAATGCCTATCACAGCAATATAGCACGCAGCATGTTGCCAAACAAAAAAATCAAGAACCGCATATCTCCGATTTCACATAAGTCGGGGCATTACTGTACTATTAATTTGACAATTATATATTAATTGGGGAAATTAAATGCATCATCTGAAAAGAGACAAATTATTTTTGCTATCTATTATTACACTGCATAACACTAAGGCATTCACAAGGATTAGACTATGTAGATCCAAATATTACTTCCCATTTTCTTAAATACCACTGCCTGACTTTCAGCTGCCAATTAATTATTTGATATGCTTACTATGAATTTAGTATCTATTTCTTAAGTAAAAAATTTTAAAATATTTTAAGATTATATGATAAACATTGATGAATTCAGACTAAAATTCACTGAACTTCTAGCATTTTTTGTTCACCTGTAGTATTTTTTGCTGTAATTATAAGTAACAACTGTACAGGCATCCCTCGACTTTCGTACATTTTTAAAAATTCAACTTTTTAAATAATTTTTGTCAATAAGAAAAAAATTTCTTCCATGAAGAACGCTCCAAAGTGCTGTAGCTCACTCTACATTCTCAAACACACATTACTTCCCACAATAGCAGATTTCTCAGAATCGTAATCACTATTGTTTTGTTCTGATCAAGAGGTCAAAACAGTTTGGGCTGATTGTTTAAATGCGTTTTAGACCTCGGCTGCAGTCTGAACTATGGTTTTATAAAGTTTGCATTGCGGAAGTTCGAAGTGAAAAACTGAAGAATGTTTTAAATTACACTTAAAACATTTAATATATTCTTTAAATATTTCATGTCTGAGCCACATCTGCTAATTGTCTGAGCCACATCTGCTAAGACACATATTACACTTAAAACATTTAATATATTCTTTAAATATTTCATGTCTGAGCCACATCTGCTAAGACACATCATAAATGATGCGTCTTAGCAGATGTGGCTCAGACAAGGTCTAGAAAACTGGTTTCTAAAGTACAATATATTTCTAGACCAGCCACTACCCACGTTTAGAATCTAGATCGCATCATCTTGCACCTGCGTTAAATTTTCATAGTTTGTAGAATTCTCCATATTTAATTTGAATTATTATTGAGTGAAATATTTAAAGAATATATTAAATGTTTTAAGTGTAATTTAAAACATTCTTCAGTTTTTCACTTCGAACTTCCGCCATATTACTGACATCATTGATAGAGCCCAAGATACTGATTGGCTGAAAATTTTCAGACAACAGGGGCGTGTAGGAACTGTAGTAACAGCTAACTAAATCTTGACAAGTTTATAAAGAAAACCCCGAAAGCACTTAAAACACATCTCTTTAACTTCATTATGTATACATATTGATAAATAAATACTTTAAAACACAGTTTTTGGTGCACATTTTTTACATCCCTCGACTTTCGAACATTCAACATTCGTGCACACTTTTAGGAACCAATTGTGTGTGAAAGTTGAAGGCTGCCTGTAATGTTATTTTCTTTTCAAAAATTAACAAAAACTAGAATTTCCTTGTATAATTTTTTTAACAGAAGTTATGATTTTACATGGCAGTTAACTTTTATTTATATTTATTTAAACAATTTAAAAAAATTCTCAATTATATAAGGTTTCAAAAATAAGAAATGAAATTTAAAAAATTTTATTCAAAATTAGCTTATTTTTTTTAATTAGACAATAAATTTTTTTACTGTTATTGTATCATATAATAATAAAATTGTATAGTGTAATAGTATTTGCAAAATTTTTCAACTAATGAAGTATTCTTAGCTTACAAGGGGAGTGCCAAACACATGGCCCCCTCTGATTTTGCCAATTTTTTTACATATGTTTTTCACGATCGGCTGATCGTGACCCAGAGTCAGACGTCTACTTAGCTTACAAGGGGAGTGCCAAACACATGGCCCCCTCTGATTTTGCCAATTTTTTTTACATATGTTTGTCACGATTGGCTGATCGTGACCCAGAGTCAGACGCCGCGCCCCAGCCGTCTTTGGTTCGGCACTCAATTTAATGTTGATGTAGATATCATGTGTCTCAAACCAGTCTGCAAAATGATTGATTCCAAAACTAAACTGCTCCATAAAAATGCAATTAATTTTTATTAGTGAACAATAAATAACTTTACAAAAATTTATTAAGAACTTAAAAAGAACAATTTGTCTTCCCAGTATTAATAAGTGAACTTTACAAATTATGATACTTAACAATATTCTTTTCTTTTCCTGTTCCCGTCACTTTCTCTTTATAACAGTCACTAGTACAACAGTCCACAACGAAACTGGATTAGTAGAACCACAGACAAAGGTTAGTTGGACAACGGACAACCATTCATTGAAGACAAGACGGGACGGGACAGGAATCATCAAACAAGGCACTTGACGTCGTGAACTACTGGCGAAGACACACTAGCTCCGTCTTCTGGCCTCTTCTTTATCTTGGAACTAATTTACATGTATAGACGAATAACAATAAACTTTGCTTAAAAATATTAGTGATTCTTCTTTTTTTTCACTATCAATACTTCTCAATAATAATTTAAATTAAATAAGACTTATTATTTCTTTTTGTTGCACTAAAATATAATTTTTCGTTCTTGTATCCTTCCAATCACGTGACTCTACATTCTCTGTCGGCCATTTGCCGTGCCGCCTCACACCGCTCCAGACGTACATCAGGTAATGGTTATTTTATTTTTATCTTTTTCTAATTTCAAGACGGTTTTTTAATGAACTTCTGCCCCTACGTTGCCGTGCCGCCTCACACCGCTCCAGACGTACATCAGGTAATGGTTATTTTATTTTTATTTTTTTCTAATTTCAAGACGGTTTTTTAATGAACTTCTGCCCCTACATTTCTCATTTTTACAGAATCCTTACAGTTGTACTACTACCCTCCCAACAATCCATGGTAAAGTAATGAGCATTCCTGAAAAAAAGGGTTTAAAGTTTTCTGTTGTTTATATACCGATTGATATTAATATTTTAATGGGTGCTGCTGTAGTGTGATGGGTTCACCATTCGATTAATGTAGGGTATTATTGGAAGGTTGCGGGTTCGAGTCTCATCTTGAGGTGGTGGGTTCACCATTCGATTAATGTAGGGTATTATTGGAAGGTTGCGGGTTCGAGTCTCATCCTGAGGTGTTGTTATTAAATCAGCACCAGTCATTGATTTAGTAATGCTGTTAAATATGGCTTTCATAGTTTTGTATTTATAAAATATAAAACTATGAAATTTTTCATAGTTTTATATTTTATAAATACAAAACTATGAAAGCCATATTTAACAGCATTACTAAATCAATGACTGGTGCTAATTTAATAACACCACCACAAGATAACAGACAATCCAGCAAAGAACAGCAGCCATACCTGATACTACAAGGTGTGATCAAAAAATACCGAGACTATCATTATAAAAACTTTATTTTTAAACAATACTTTATTTAAATAGTATCTCCTTCAAAATATGACCCTTCTGCACGTATGCAACGCACAAACCGATTTTTCCAGTCCTTGAAGGAAGCCACATAAGCTTCCGGCGGAAGTGAGTTGAGTGCCGTCTGCGAATTCACTTTAATTTCTCCTACAGTATCAAAACGTCTTCCTTTCAACACTTTCTTTATGCTTGTGAAGAGAGAGAAGTCAGCTGGTGAAAGATCGGGTAAATAAGGGGGTTGTGGAATGACTGGAAGGGAATTTCGGGCGAGCCACTCCTGAATGAGAAGCGCCGTATGGGGTAAGGACTCGTGGAACAAATTTTGAGGCTACTCTGCTGTAGCCCAGTTCACTCATAATCGCTTGAACTGAGCCATATGATATCTTCACCTCTTCCGATAACTCTCTCAAGGTTATTCGACAATTTTCGTCCAACAACTCAATAATTTATCGCTTTGATTCATCTGTAATGGAGGTCGATGGTCTTCCATGCCGGGGGTCATCTTCTAATAATGTTTTGCCTTCCTTAAAACGCTTATGCCACTCAAACACCTTTGATCGAGACATGGCAGAGTCTCCCTAATGCCTGTTGCACCATAGAAAGTGTTTCAGTTCCAGTTTTTCCAAGTTTAGCGCAAAATTTTAAGCATATCCGTTGCGCTTTGAGCGCATCCATATTCAAAAATCGCAAACAGCGCAAATCGATACAACACAATATCACTAATAAATTTTTAACATCTCAACGAAACATTACGCAATTTGCCGTGTTTATAGTTGAGTCATGCAGGATGAGTCACCAAACAGCTGAAACATTTGCGATGCATTGCCTGCCCTCTATCGGATAAGTCCCTGTATTTTTTGATCACACCTTGTATATGAACATACAATGGAAAAATTATAAAGAAAATTACTAACAACAAACCATACAGGCATGTCTATAAGAGGAAAAATACTATATTTGCGAATTTAAGAAATGACAAAGTGAGTGATATGAGAAGATCAGGAGGATATGCGATACCAGTCTATGACAACACACTACAAACGGCTCAACAATACATAGATAGAACAAAAAAGTTGTCTTAATACTAGAGTTGAGGAGCATAAAGATATAAAAGATGGTAAAATAAATACTTCTTTGGCTACTAAAGCATATGAAGAAGACCTCTCCATATATTGAGACAACAACAAAATAATAAAACCAAACATATCCAGTGTAGGTGGCAACACTGCAGAAACCATCAAGATTGAAAAAAGACAACGCAAAATGGATATAATCAATGATAATGACTCGGAAAACCTTCCCTTATCATGGCATTGGTGCACAAAAAATGTGAAAAATTTTATTAATTTTGAACCGTATATAATGATGATTTTTAGGAATTTTTTGAATTATATTAGCGATGTTGCAGATTTTAAAATAACGGAAACATATTCTAAAGAATTTAGAACTAATTGCATTCTTTATTATTTTATTCTAAAATACACATTGAGTAAGAGAATACTGAAGAGGGCCTCTAAGATAGGCCAAAAACGTTTTAATTGATTAAAAACTTTTCCTCTAATGTGAACTAAGTAAGTATTAAAGATTAGAAAAGCACTCTGCACTTCCATTTTTTTTTTTTTTCAAAAATACTGTAAATCAAAAACAGGTACAGGAAGATTAACATTAACAGGACTATCAGGATAATTGATATAAAGGATTTCTAAAAACAGGGATGCAGAATATGTTTTTCCAACTTCTAGTCCAGTGGTTCTTAACCTTTTCGAAGTCATGGAACACTTTTAATTGTAAAGAAAATTTGCAGAACACTATATCACTATGATCATAAAACAAACAACAAAATTATGCATGAACATGTATTTTACTAAAAATTACACAGTAACAGTAAAAAAAAAACATTAATTAAAAAAATCATATAATCTGTAAATAACTTTCTTAGAAAAATGGAACATTTTTTAAATCAAGTTTAATTGTGATGACTGAGCTAATGGTCTTTTGAGGATTTGAGTCATATCACATCTAATATAAAGTTACTCTCATTTCTTCATCAATATTCCTAAATATTTTGTGTTTTTAGTATTTTTATATTTATTAATGTTGAAAAGCCTAGCTCACACAAATATGATGCCTAAAACTGCAGCAAACTCTTAAGTGCTTTTGTGGGTAAGTCTGCTTAAATTAATAATTTATTCGAAAATGAATGCAAAGTTGAATTTTTTCTACATAATAAAGTGCATATTGCACAGTATGTTAAGGTCATTCAAGTAGGCCTCACTTTCATAATTTTGCAAAACACTTTTAACATATTCGCGGAATATCAGTGTTCCGGGGAACATAGGTTAAGAATCACTGCTCTAGTCCTTCAACTTTTATCTCTCTTAAGTTCTTTTTCCATGAAAACATATACTCTAGTTTTTATTGAGAGCTTTTTTCAATAAGTTTGTGCAGATTTAAAAAAAAAAAATATGACTAAGTGCAAATTCAAACTTATAAAATTTCAAAAAATGTCCTACAAGTATATTATTTGAAAAATTGATCAATGTTTTGCTTTAATTGTGAGCAAAGCATTAGATTCCTGAAGAAAAGGGGCTTACAAAGCAAGTGTTCAGACATACATTTTAGTGAAAAATCATTACATAATAAAAATAGGCTAATTACAATAAATGTGAATCAAGAAGTATTAAGATAAACACATGAAAATTTGCCAGTTTCTACAGCTTTAAATGCAGAATTTCATGAAAAAAATCCAAATTAATTGGATTATTATTTTTGTTTCTACAGAAGTCATATGACTTGTCAAAACAACATTTATATAAATTATGTGACTATATTATGTGATTCAATAAATGTTTAAAATTTTTAGAAAAAAATCAAATTTTTCATAAAAATGAGCTATAAAATGCTGAAAATTAAAAAATATTTTAGACAAGAAAATAATGGTTAATTCTGTTAAAATAAATATAATGTAATTGTTCATTTTTTGTTTTAATTTTACTGAAATTTAGAAGAAAAATCACAAAAACAAAACAAATCTTCCTTAGGTCATTTAAAGGAGCATTGCACTGTTTTATAGCAGCACTCCTTTCCTAGGAAATTGTAGCCAAGCCTACTTTGCATGTGGGTAAGTGGTACTGGGGTCGAGTTACAATACCCCAATGGCAGTCCACTTAGAAGAGAAAACATGTTATAGCTGTTTATGTACCAGATGAGGCCATTTGATATATGTTAGGATTTATTCATATAAATAAAAAAATTTATAAAAAGTACTGCTAAAAATTCTGTAAATGAAGTGAGAAAAGTTAATAAATATGAAATAATAAAAATGATAGTATTTCAATGATTTCATGTAATTTTGTTTAATAATTATATGATGTAACTTCAATCAACAAATGTTACCTAACTTGATTTTTATCAGATAATTCTGAAAATTTTGGCTGAATTTCTTCACTCATGGCTCATTTTGTTCAGAAGATTTCTCGCTATCTAAAAATATTGACGATTCCTTTGATGATAAAAATTTCATATAAAAAAAATTGTATTTTCGCAGATTTTGTATGCATAAATTACTAAAAATATGCAAAAATTTTGAAAAGTTTTATTTACAAAAAGTTACAAAAGAAATAAAATTAAAAAAATACTTATATTGTTAGAAAGAGAACAAAAAATATAATAAAACTTCAAAAGATTGATGAAAATTAAGTGAGATTTTACAATTTTAATTTTATTTGTAAAAAAATACTTATATTGTTAGAAAGAGAACAAAAAATATAATAAAACTTCAAAAGATTGTAAAATCTCACTTAATTTTCATCAATTTTAATTTTATTTGTTTTTTTTTTCCATATTAGAGTTAATTGAAAAATTGCTGGCTGCAAAAGGGTTAAACTACAGTGAAACCTTGAGTCACTGTTTTTGTTGCGACTCCTAAAAAGTAATAGATATGGGAAAGTAATGGATGCAGGAACTTTTATAAAAAGAAAGAATGAAAAATTAGATTAAAAAATACTAATAATATAAAGCTTTATAATGAATTGATAACATATTGAATTGTGTAATCAATTAGGCAAAAGAGCAAAGTGAAATTATTTACATTACAGGCAATGTTGTCAAATCCAGATTATGGAAGAATATGAAGTATCAGAAGCAAAATTCTTACAATAATAATTTTTTCCTTTCATTAAAGGGAATTTAGAAATTTGCTAAATCTCTGAGAGCCATTTTAAAATATATAATATTTTGTTACCAAAAAGTATTAAAAGATTTGGCAACATGTAAGATGTGCAGTGACTCCTAAAGGCACCATGAAGTTTGAAATAAACTAATGCAAAGTTTTGTTTACATGAGGGCAGGTAAAAGTTTATTTGTTGTGGTTATGCACATTGTGTCACAAACTGGATCAGCTAAGAATGTAAATTGATGTAGAGCAGGGACCCAAAAGTTTTTTGATCATCGACTCCTTCAAGAAGTTCTTGACTTTTTATTGATCCCTCTACTTTACTATTACATAATTATAATAGGACAAGTAGAAAAAGATGCTTATGTGATTTTTTAGATTTATTTATTTTACAGTGTTTAGATATAATTATATTAGATAAATGTAATATAAATAATAATCAAAGTTTTATTAAGTTAGTAAAATTGACTGACAATATCAATGTGACAGATGGGCTTGGTGACTTGGCAAGATTATCAATGTTGAGTTCAAGATTAATAAGTTTCAGCTTTATATCAGTATAGAATTCTATATCTAATTTATTACAAGAAATATTACTCAAGAGCCCTTTAGCAGTCAAAAGATTTATTTCTTGTAGTTTGTGTTTGGTGCAGTCTAACTGAACATTATCTAATTTATTTTTCTATTCTATTATAAATAACTATTTGTTCAACTATTTTATTAAGATGGAATTAACAAGAATGATTCCAGTTTCAACCATATACATGTTTGGAAATGCAAGCAAAAAGGAAGTACCATAATTAAAATTTTAGTTCTCATTTTGTAAAAATATTATATATATTGAATTTTATTTTAAAAAAATAGAATAATAATAATAATAGAATATTTGTAACAAACTAAGATATTTCAGTTATTTATTATATTAGCAATTTTTAATCAACTTTTTTCCATCAACCCCCAAGCCCAAATCGATCTATAAAATAATTCATATCAACCATTATGGGGACCCTTGATGTAGTGATTGGAAACTCACTGCTAGCACACTGATGTAGACAAGCATGGACAGCAACTAATGGCAATGAAATGATGTGACATTACCTCTTGGGTTAAGTGTAACTAAAGTAAATTTTTATTTCTTAAAAATGATCAATCCACAATTAAAATCCTTTGGGACTAAAATTACTGACCAATAGATACAGGAAGACAATAAATTAAAGAATGAATGATACATGTTTAATTTTCATAATTTAAATAGTTTTGTTCAGAGATCCTAGAAATTGAACAATATTTCCAGAGGAAAACGATATATTCAGGAATAACATTGAAATTTCATTATATTTGAATATTTATACATATTTTATATTATATATTTAACTATTTGGATAATTAATCAAAATTATCTAAAATTTAATCATCACAATTCAATCATAATAATTAGTTAAATTTAGTCTAACTAATTATTAAAATTTATAATTCCAAATTTTTCCACAATGCATTGTCTTGTTTAATCATGATTCTTTTAGTTATTTTTTATGATTTACTTAACTTTTTATTAATAAATTTCATATTTTGCATTATTATCCCACATTATAAATATACTATTCAGATTGAATATTTATTTGTTCATTTTCATTAACCTGTTCATAGCTATTTTAATGTAAACACTTCCAAAGTTAAATCTAGGGAGCAATTAACAACATATAAATCATGTTCCATCATAGGAGAGAAAATACACAATATTACAATCTAGATCAGTGCTTCTCAAACTATGGGTCGCAACCCCAAATGGGGTTGCGAAGTGAAATAATGAATTGCTATAAATCAGTGCTTCTCAAACTATGGGTTGCGACCCCCACTTCTCAAACTATGGGTCGTGATCCCAGGTCGCAAAGCGAAATGCTACTCAAACTATGGGTCGCGACCCTATTTGGGGTCGCGAAGCGAAATGCTGGATTTCACTTGGGTCGTGACCCATTTCGCTTCGCGGCCCAAAATGGGGTTTGCAAAAATTAAATTCAAACACTTGAATTTCAGTTTATATGTAATTTCACAAACGCCCAATAGCAAACACTTGAATTTCAGTTTATATGTAATTTCACAAAACACCCAATATTAACTTGAATTTCAGTTTATTATGTAATTTCACAAATGCCAACATTTAACTTGACAACGTATGAATTTTCAGTGTAGTTGGTTGATTGTGTTCATCTTAGACAACATATGCATTTTCAGTGTAGTTGGTTGATTGTGTTCATCTTAATTAGTGTGTAAATGATTTATATACTTATATGTTTATTTCATATTTAATACCTGGGTTCGCAAAAAATCTCGCAATGAAAAATGGGGTCGTGAATGAAGTTTGAGAAGTGCTGATCTAGATTATCCTAACAACATCAGAGCAGGTGTGTGTATATTTCTTATTGAAAACACTAGCCTCTGATGATAGTTCCTAAATTTGAGCTTTTTTTGGAAACAAAGTTTTTCAAAAGAATCCTGTTCATAGAATTCTTTTCCTCTTTTTTTCTCAATTTTCTAGATCAGGGGTCGGCAAACTGCGGCTCGCAAACCACATGCGGCTCTTTGGGTGCGTACATGTGGTTCTTAAGTAAAATTGAAAATGAAAATAAAACTATCATTTTCATTTATAAAAATTTTAAGGAATTTTATTCACATAATGGTGATTTCATTTGTTTTATAGATCTTGCAAAACTTCGTAGCATTAAGATGCGCGAAGCGTGATGTCAGGGAGGGGAAAGCAAATGTGGAGGAGGTATATAGTAAAGAATTTTTTTCACATAATGATGATTTTATTTGTTTTATAGGTCTTGCAAAACTTCTTTGCACTAAGATGCGCAAAGCATGAAATCAGAGAGGGAGAACAAGGCATGAAGATTTCTTAGGCACCTTTCCAATCAGTGAGGTTACTACTGGGCATGTGGAAAGGATATACTGAAGGAGTGATGAGATGATTGAGCTCATGGAAGGCAAGGATGGTTGAGCACATGGTAGGCAGGGCAGCCAAAGAAAGTGATTAATAAGTGAGCACACTAGGGTCCTCTACTGGGCAAGACAACGTTAGCAATGTGAAATGTAAAAGCGGGGAATCTAGGGGAAGCACGTGTAGTTGTTTTTTGTGTAGTGTAGTTGCCCAAATTATATTTATGGCTCTCAAATAATTTTTAAATTGTTGCGAGGGACAGATTTGACTCTTCCATATGAAAAGTTTTCCAACCCCTGTTCTAGAAAATTTAGCTCATCTTTGAAATGTGAATAATGTTGAAAATTATAAAAATACACTTACATAAACTATTTATCTTGTTTTTTAACATTGTTAGCAGTCTACTAATCTCTCAAAAGATCCAATCACCTCAGTCCCAAATTGTGTCAGATTTTATAGAGTTTACTATATTTGTTTTGAAAAAAAGATACAATGAAAAAATAAATTGAGGAGGTAAATTACTGATGCCAACTTGAAATCGTGCCTTATTTTGTGTGTTTTTCTTCATTTAATAAAGATAAAATTAATATTACAGGAAAACCTATGTTAGGTGGCCAGCTTCGGGCAGTTGAGATTGTGGCAACCAAGCACAGATTGGCCACCAGACACAGGTTAGCTACAAATTTCTTTAAGTATCAAAGTTTAAAATACAAAGTTCTCAACACAGTTTCACATTATTAATTACTGGTAAATCTAAGATAAGAATTCACTAGTTAATGTCTGTTTTTCAGATTTTTTCACTTTAGAATGCTCAGCTGATAGATCTAAAAAATTAGCAGAATACTCAATACGTTCAATAGATCTGTTTTTCAGCGTAACTTCCTATCTTGGCTTAAAGTCCGACTCTTCAATGATCTGTAGTTTTCTCTTTGAGGTACTTTAGATTTGGCCTTTTCAGCATCCAAATTCTTTCGCTAATTCACACAAATCGATATTAGTTTTTGATTCATTACTTTACTTTACTTACTTTATATTGTTTTAATTACTTTATATTGCTGTTCCAGATTGATGAAATTGGATTTGTTGTTGTTTGATGACATCACAAAGCAATATGCTTGCATTAAAACGCTTGTTTTGTAGTTATATTGCAATAAAAATTTGTTTAATAGTTTAATTGCACTTATTGAATAGCAGATCTAAAATCGAAATCAGAATTGGCAGATGACAAAAAATTTTATTGCATAACAATCACAAAACTATAATCGAAACTAATTCAAAATTATGGAGAAAACAGAAAATGAAATATTAATTTCAAATTCTAATTATCATCATAACACAAACAAGTGATCAATTTTTAGTACTGTACAGGTAAAATGTTTCATTATTTTTACAATTTTTAATATTTATTTAATATACCATACTTATAAATAAAATTATTATTATTTTCAAGTAAATTTGTAAATTAATACAGTATTTTCAATGTGAATCACTTAATTATCTTCCATTTTTACTGCTTTTTACTATTAAACTAATTTCTTACCTTCAGCACTTTTAGCAGTTGAGTTCTTTTTCATTTAATTAATTTAGCAAACGTTTTCGGTAACCTTTTACCATCATCAGGCTTCTATTCTTTCACTTTTGAAAGAATAGAAGCCTGATGATGGTAAAAGGTTACCGAAAACGTTTGCTAAATTAAGTAAATGAAAGATAACTCAACTGCTAAAAGTGCTGAAGGTAAGAAATTAGTGAATCACTTAATCAGATATTTATAACAATTTGTAACCAAAATATTAAAAAAATATTATTTAAAAATAATTTATATACTATGTAGTATTCTAAAATACTCTACAAAATTAGCCCAACAGAACGTAAAAATCGTTCATCTGGCATTTCTATCAAAGCACGATTTGCTGGGCACCTGTTAGATGTTGCACACAACGTCCAGGAATTAAATATCACTGGCCATGGCCACGGAACACACACGACAATTTTACAAAGTTTAAAAAATCTGCAGTATGCTCGGGCGGATATTAAGGTGGCCACGACTCGCAGGATGGCTGCCTAACTCGGTGGTCATCAGCACAGGTTTTCCTGTATAACTTGTTACTTTAAATTTTCCTTATTTGTAAAAATATACCTTATGGCTCTCGAATAATTTTTAAACTGTTGTGAAAGGTAGATTTGGATCTTCCATCTCAAAAGTTTGCTGACCCCTGTTCTAGATCAAGGTCAACAAACTTTTGAGACGAAAGAGCCAAACCTGTCTTTCACAATTTAAAAATTATTCAAGAGGCATAACTATATTTTTACAAATAAGAAAAATTTAAAGTAATATTATAACAAATCATAATATTAAATATATCTTTATTAAATAAAGTTAAAAAAAATTTGCTCTCATTGGTTTTAATCAGTATAATAAGCAATGAGTTAATAGTTCCTTAGAAAGTTTCTGTATGTCCAGTTTGTAGCTAATCATTTTTAATTTAAGACACAATTCCAAGTTGATATCAGTAATTTGGCTCTTCAATTAATGAAATTAATGTAATAAACAATTGCTCACATAAATATGTAGACCTGAAGACACCTGATTTCATGCTTCGTGCATTTTAGTGCCACAAAGTTTGCAAGACCTATAAAATAAACGAAATCACCATTTCTCTAACCTTAAGTATTATATAAGATCACCATTATGTGAATAAAATTCTTTAAAAATTTTATAAATGAAACTATGATAGTTTTATTTTCAATTTTACTTCAGAGCCACATGTACGTACCCAAAGAGCTGCATGTGGCTTGTGAACCACAGTTTGCCAACCCATTTTAGACTAATATTAATACTGTTCCAAATAATACTGTTGTATTGATAAATTGAAATTCTGAAATTTCAAGTAAAAATTAATTTTTTGTTGAATAAATAATAAAATAATTAAAATTAAAAAAATATATTCTAAACAGTATACAGATCATTATTTTTTTTTATTAATATACATAATTATTATTCTTAATTGATTTTTTTTATTTCATTTTCACTGCACTTTTGTCAAAAAATGAGAAAATACAAAGATAAAACATCACTCTCCATTTAAATGACATGGCATACTTTCAGTATACATTACCACTAATTGTTTCCCAGGATATTTTTATTCCAACTAATTTTACTTTTGAGTTTACAGTATAAGATGTAAGAAATTATTTATACTTTGTTATATATTTTTTGATGTTTACTTAAAAAAAGTAAATTTGAAAATTTTTAAAAAGTAAGCTTAAAAATTATTCAAATAAAATAAAAGAACATGCCATTTTATATTAACTATTGCTTAAAATGATGAAGTTTCAAAGAATATATTTTAACATTTATATGACAATTTTTTAAATCAAAATTTGCACAATGTGTGATTTTTTTTATATTATAGTTCAAAATATGGTCTGAATTTCATTACTGATTGTTTTATTCTATGAACACATTTACCCAGAAATAGTAATTATAGTCAACCTCTGGGACGTTGAGCTCTGAGCTGCAAAGTCTATTCTTAAAAATGAGGGAGAAGTTGAAAACTGAATGTGCTATTTTGTACCAGTTAGGTTAATGACTAGAGTTATACAATAAAATAATTACAATTTTAATTAAAGTATGTTTTCAAACAATAAAAAGTGAAATCATATCGATATGAGTATGTAAAGTATAATACCACTTAAATTAGTATATTTTTCTATAAATAATTTTGTATTCTTATAATATAGCCTTAAAATATATACAGTATTTTAAAACTTTTTTGTGATTTATTTAAAAATTTGAATTAAGCCATAGTTATTATATAATTCTAACTGTTAACAGGCACAAAGTAACACATTTGATTTTCAACCTCGCCCCATTTTAAGAATAGACTTTGTGGCTCAGAGCTCAACTTCACAGAGGTTGACTATACTTGAATTTGATGGTTAAACAACTGCAAAGTGAATCATTTAACTTTTGACTTAATTTACTCAATAAGTACTTTACAAAATAAGCAAATACAAAGAAATACAGAATTATATATATATATAAACTGTATAATTACCAAATATTATTTAACTCAATAAGTACTTTACAAAATAAGCAAATACAAAGAAATACAGAATTATATATATATAAACCAATTACCAAATATTATTTCAACAAAAAATAAGATATATGAATTTTTAAATTTATTATTATTAATTAGGCTTAAGTAAAATATTAGCTGATTCATTCATTCATTACAAGGAAAAAATTAATTGATATCAAGTAAAGGATTAAACTAAAAAATATTGCAAACATTTTATCCTATGATGAGAATTTTTTATATTTTCAATATGCATATTCACAAAGTTAAAAACTTTTTGTTCAAAATAGTATAAAATAAAATATCATAAAACATTTATAAATGTTAATTTCATTCAATGCTCAATCTACACACCATTTATTAAGAATTTTATTATTTTAATATTCAGTTTATTTTTTACTTTGAAATATTTTATGACAAGAATTTTAATTGCTATCATCTTAACTATTTAACTACATATATATAGAGAAAGTTGATAAATTACGAAGTTGATACCATGGAAACCAAAAACAGCAATATATTATTAATTAAATTATTAAAGGTTTAGGCTGGATGAATAGTCTGGTAATACTTAAAAATTGTGGTGTGAGATAGATATAGAGATAGTGAAGTTACTCTGTAATGTGCAGTTGAAGTTTGTTTTTGTAATACAGTGGTACATTGCAATTCGACACTAATCCATCGCCAACCTAGTGTCAAATTTCGGGATATTTTCCATATAAGACTATGGAAAATAGATTGATTTGTTGTCAGAACCCCATCCCACACTCCTAACAGGTGAGACGAGAGAGATGCAATACATTATTTACTTTACTATATATATTTTACCATTGTATAATACCCTAATTTACAAAATACACTATGTTATACATAATACACCCAATTTATTAGCCCTTGGACATTGGAATAAAGTCTTCTTTATCCTGTTCTACATTTGAATCTGTGAAACCAGCCTTGACTTACTTTAAATTCCTCAGTTTGATCTGAGGTACATCCTGAAGTTTTTCTGCAATTCTTCAAAAATTAATCTAGCCTTTCACAGATCATTGCCTAAGTTACTGGATCTCCCTTCATCTGTCTTTCTCTAATCCAGGTGAGAAGCAGCTTTTCCATTTCTTCATTGATTAAAGATCCTTTCTTAGAAATCTTCATTGCTCAACAGACACCTTAGCATCCATAATCTTCTCTACTGCAAAATGTTGCCAAGTTGTCCTAGGAATGCCATACTCTTTAGCTACATCATAATTGTTCTATCTTTCCTACAATTTCTTTCTTTTTCTCTATGCTCAATCAAGTGTTTTTCTTTCCTGAATTATTCCTCTGTTCACTCTTTGAACCCATCCCTAAATTTCACTCAATAAAATAACAATAACTACGAATGTACAAATTTTTTACTTCCTGAAAAATGCAGAATTGAAAATCAAAACAACATGGGCAAACACCAAAGCAGCCCAACAAGAACAGATAAATAACAAATGACATCATACAACTCCATGCACGTGCATGCGCCATCCTGCAAAACAACTGTCAAATTGCAGGACATCAAATTGTGAGGTAGCACTGTAAATGTATTGTGCATAAATGTACCTTTTCAGTTATAATAAATACAACAATTGGTAGGAGGATCGCATTGACAGTTCATGAATAATGGACTATAATATTTTTGGTGACTAATACAATGCTGAATAATAAGATTAAAGTTTTGCCACTTGGTTGAGACAAAAATCCTCAAGCGACAACATAAATTCTGATGCAAGATTTTTTAAATTGAAGAAACTATTGGAAGGAATAATTGCCTAATAGAAGAAAGAAATCAAGGAAAGAAGGGAAACCTGAACATGTGCTCAAGCTGAACAAAGAAAAATGGTGACTGTGATCAACTCGAGAACAATTGTGAGGAATGAATTCCTAACAAAACTACAGGATCTAGAAATTTAAGATAGGATGTATACTAAAGGCTTGGGGATTATTTAAATCTGTTATTCTTGGCAATGAACTGTAAGAGAGTGAAAGTGAAAATGGATAGAAAGGCTAAGGAAATTTGGAAAAGACAAAATTACAAAGCCTTGGAAATTATCGTTTTAGCTCTTTCTAAATCACAGGCTAGTTTGTATCTAAGAGAATTTAGTACAAAATCATTATGGGAGAAATTATAAAAGAAATATACTGTAACTTAGAAGATCAAAAAATTAATGATGCTTTAGAATTATGGTGAGCTAAAATAAAACCAAATGAAACTATGAAAGAGTTCATAGTTTTAGTTATGAACGAAAAGTGTGCAACTTTAAAAGAAAATATTACTGAATGTGAATTAGAACATATTAGGCTCATCCAGAAAGTAAGTACCGTTTGGATATTAAAAAAGATTAGCAATTTGTTTTCATTCTGTATTTTATTACAAAAAATCTACACACCTTAAACTACTTTTAGACATATTCACCATGCGAATTAAGGCATGTGTCATATCTTGGCACTAATTGCAACATACCTGCTTTGTAGAATTCGGCTGCCTGCAATCTCAACAGTAAGTAGTCCACGCCTTTTGTTCTGTATCACGTGCCGTAACTTCTTCAATGTCTCACAGTAAGGTGTAGTGTTGATTGTTGTGCCTCGTTCCATCCAGCCACTAACAAAATTTCTTGACAGTCCCAAAACATGGTGCACATGATTTTCTTGAAGAAAGAGGTGGCTTTGCTTTTTTGGGTTTCAGGGAACCAGTATGCCGCCGTTCCAATGATTGTCATTTCGTTTCAGGTATCTCGTAACAAATCCAGTTTCATCGCCTGTGACAATCCTTTTCAAAAAATCATTTCCTTCTGTCGCATATCGCAGGTGGCTGAATTCTACGAAGTGGGTATGTTGCAATTAGTGCCAAGATATGACACATGCCTTAATTCGCATGGTGAATATGTCTAAAAGTAGTTTAAGGTGTGTAGATTTTTTTGTAATAAAATACGAATGAAAACAAATTGCTAATCTTTTTTAATATCCAAACGATATTTACTTTCTGGATGAGCCTAATATATTGATTAATGGATTATCACCAAAATATAACACAGTATAGCTCTTAAAAGCTGTAGAGGTTCAAGTTTAAATTATTTAACTCAAAGATTAGAAGAAGAAGAAGAAATAATATTACAGAACATCAATAGTCAAGTTGAAAAGACTATTGCTATTCTGAATTTCTCTCTAGTCTTAAGACTAGAAAGCAAAATGAGAAACATATCTGGTACATATGTAAAAAGAGAGGAAACATTGCACAAAACTGTTGTTATAAAGATACAGGAAGACAATATAAACACTAAACAAAATAGCAGAGTACAAAGATCATTTTATAATATATGGAAAAGAAATAAAAGTGGACCAATCAATAAATTTAATGTCCAAGCCAAAATGGTGTCAAATAATAATGAACACCTGGCATTGACTGCAAATGAAATACAAAGCAACTATAATAATAATAATGAGCAAAAATCAAAGAATTCCTATTTAGCACATAAGAGGATAGATAACTGATCCAATGAAGAAAACATGGAGCCTTGATGGTGGATGCACAGTGCACTTAACAAATAATAGAGAATGGATGATGAATTTTCAGCCCGATAATGGGATAGTCAACACTGCAGAAGAAAATAGAAATATTTATATAAACGGGAAGGGAGATGTTAATTTCACAACTCAGATTTCAGCCCGATAATGGGATAGTCAACACTGCAGAAGAAAATAGAAATATTTATATAAAAGGGAAGGGAGATGTTAATTTCACAACTCATACAAGTAATGGAGAATCCAACCATCTTACTATCAAAAGATGTAAAGTATGTCCCAAGACTAAGAAGCAATCTATTATCTATTAGTGAAATTACTAGGAAGAATAGGACAATAATTTTCACAAATGGAAATGTACAAATAGAAAATAGTGACAGAAAAATATTAGTGGAAGCAAGAAGAAAAAAAATGTTCATAATAAGGTGAAAAGGTCAAAAATTCCCAATCAAAAGAAAACAGAATAAACTGGCTACAAGCAAAAGATCCCAAACGTTGATAAGGAATTAGGACATGTATGTAGTGAGTACTTAAAACTAAGATCTAAACATGATAAAAGATTTTATTTTTAAAGACAAAGAACTAGAATTATGTGATGCTTACAAGGCAGCTGTTACAAATGCAACAACAACCAGGCAGGTCATATTCTTGAACTAATACACATGGGCCTGCGTGATCCTATGCCATATGTAGTTTTTGATCCTATTGGTGGATCAAAAAAATCTTTTATGTAATTGTGAATTCTTATAGCAGCCGAATATTCTCTTATTTTCTCAAGACAAAAAGTAAGACTTTCTCAAAATTTATGGAGTTTAAGAGCTGGGCCAAGAACTAGACTAGTTACAATATAAGGAAAGTTAGATTGGATAATGGAACCAAATTTGTAAATTCACAGTTTGAAAGTGTATTCAAGAAAAATGGAATCAGAAATCTAAAACCATCCTGGATTGCACCCAGAGCAATGAAATAGCAGAAAGGGCTAATAGAACTCTATTGGATAAAGCTAGAACTATGAACATACATACAGGCCTATCAGACAAATTTTGGGCTGAAGCAATATCAACTAGAATACATACATACAAAACATGAGTCCAAGTAAGCAAGGTGGAGATATCACATCAATAGAAAAATGGCCAGGAAGAAAACCTATGATAGCCTATCTTAAAAGGTATATGGATGTCTTGCATACTTTTACAAGAAAAAAAGAAATAGAACAAAGCTCCAGCCAAGAGCTGAATTGGGAATTTTTGGAAGATATCCAAAACAAGAGACTTGCATATAGAATATACAACCTAAGAAATTAATGTTAGAGAAGTAAGATCGGTGAAAACGGATGAATCAAAACCAGGTTTCATACTATTATATAAGAATGGAGAATATATATACCGTGATAATTACAAAGATATTGAACTGAATCACTCAGATTGACGGGATAATTTATTTATAGAAAATGAAGATAAAGATAGTATGAGATTGGATACATAGACAGAATTATATCCACAAGTCGACAAGGAAGAGGAGACTCCGGAGCAAAACAGATTGAACACACAGACAGAAGATTCAAAACCAGGAAGGAAGAGGAGATACTAACAAATTATTAGAATATAAAAATCAAATAAGAATAGTTAAAGATGAAGAAAGAATCCAACAATTAGGCATCAGACAATCTGGTAGGATTAAACAGATGCATAAAACTTAATTATCGCTGCTTTCTTCAGTGTCTATGTTTCTAATTATTTCAAAGCACTTTTAAGCAGACCAAGATAGCTTTTTAAAAAACTTTTTAATATAAATGGTATGATTTTGAGAAGCTATACCCTTCACTTAATATTACACCAACATGTTTATGTCTATACAGGTTCTTACTGAGTAATCTTTCAGAAAATTCAATGAATCCTAGCCTTTGCAGAGAGTTAGCCAATTTATTATCCTATAACTCATTTTTTAGGTTTAAAGGAAAATTTTACAGACAAACCAAAGGCATTCCTACTGGAAGTCCCCTTGTGGGTGTCCTTGCAGAATTAGTACTTAGATCTTTGGAGGAAACATGCCTACACAGTATCATAAGAGAAGCCTGCTTCTATTTAAGATATATAGATGATATTTTTGTTATTTGGAGGAATACAGATAACACAGAGGTTTTAGAAACCCTCTTTACAGTTCTGAGCTATGGCCTGACCTTATCGCTAGAACAAAAAGAGAGAGAACATATATACTTTTTGGATGTCAACTTAGAAGTCAAAAATCTTTTCTTAGAAATGATAGTTTATCGAAAGCCGACAAGCACTCCTGTGATAATACCAGAATGGTCAAACGATAAATGGTATCATAAGAAAGCTGCCTTAAGAGTGTACGTAAGCAGGGCATTAACTTATTGCAGTAATGATAGGCTACTAAAGGAGGAGTTAAGACATAAAAGAAATAGCTCAAAAACATGGTTATAGCAGGAAAATAATAGATAGGATGTATTATGAGATGTACAAAAGACAAAGTAATATGCAGAATACTGATCAAGAGCAAAACGCCCTAGCAAGAAGACCCCGATAATTAACAGAATATTAGCTTTGCAGTAATACCAGACACACTAAGGAATTTTATGATGATAAATAAGATTATAAAGGGAATAAAAGACCTGCCTATAAGAGACCACAGACTGTTTTTAGTTTCCTTAGGAATGTGAAAGACAAATATAGCCAAGAAGAGCACACAGGGGTGCACGAGGTACTGCTAGAAAACTTAGAAAGTGGGTAAAAAGAGATTTACATAGAGGCAATAACTAGAAATTTAAGAGACAGAATCAGCGAACATAAACGAGATATAAAGAAAGGTAATCTAACAATGGCTCTAGTGAAAAGGATTTATGAGTGCAACGAAGATAGAATAGGAGGGCAGTAGTGTGTTAAAACAGCTGAATGATGTAGAGGACTGAGTATAGCAGTAGTAGTACAGATCTACAAAGGAAGTAGACAAGGGATAGTAATAAATAATAGACAAAAAAAATAGTGTTTCAAATGCATGGAAGTTTGATTTGGGGAAGTCCTGCAGTATAATGAAGATAGATAATATTTAGTGCGAATTTAATCGTACTTTATATTTTAAAACTTAAGCACAATTTTCAAAAAGCTTTATTTTAAAAAATAAGAAAGACTTTAATCTTGAGTTTTTGGATGTTTAAATTTGTTCTCTGTTCTCAGAACAATAGTGTCTTGTAATATTATCCTTAAAAGTTGTTTACTGTAAGAGTTGAGGATGGCTTGTAAATGCCAAAAATGTTTCTCATATTAAAAAGTTTTTTAAAAAGCTAACTCGGTCTGCTTAAAAGTGCTTTGAAATAATTAGAAACTCAGTTAAACAGATGCATTTAGCTAATCTGTTGAAAATGATACCAAAAACATGTAAATGTAAACAAAGGATTAAATATGTAATCTGAGTTGTCTTATAAGGACTTTTGAAGAGGGAAGTAGGACAAGTAGAAATAGAATTTGTGCTTGTCCTGCTTCCCTCTTCAGAAGTCCTAGTGGTGATAATTTGTTAGAAACAAAGAAAAATGAAAATGGTGTAAGTTGATTAATAAATAAATATTTTTCAAAATAACCAAATATAGAGCACACTTGGCAGTAGTGACTTCAAAAGTATTTTATTTCACAAACGAAGTACTTTCGGTCTATCGACTAGACCATCTTCAGCATTACATTAACTTACAAAGAACTACTGCAAAACCAACACTATGTAAACGATGGGCAACTAGATACAAAATAGAAAACACAAAGACAATTATTTTAAGATTTATATTTATAAAAATGTTTTATTTATTATTAACATTCCGTTACAAATTGTATTAAATATAAAATACATATCTTAATATAATATAAATACGTTTAGAAAACTTTATACATAAGTAACCTATAAGTAATAAAGATTCGATGTATGGAAATAATTTTAAATTTAAATTATAAGAACAAATATTGTATTCCTTTTATGTTCTTTTATGTTATTATGTATTTTTTATATTCTTTTACGTTCTTTGTAAGTTAATGTAACGCTGAAGATGGTCTAGTCGATAGACCGAAAGTACTTCGTTTGTGAAATAGATCATAGGCAGTTCATATAACATTACAAAACTATTTTTCAAAAGTTTTATCATTGTGTGTTCATGACAGCTGTTGATTTTACTATGTTCATCGACTGTCTTTGGATTGTTGTTATCATCAATGAACATTTGTCTTTTATTTTACTGTTGTAAATTAAAAATCAAATAATTGTAAAATAAATATCAATAAATAATCAAGTTTGGTGTTGATTTGATTATTTATTGATATGACAATTATTTGAAAAATATTCTTGCTTCTTGTAATTTATTAATAATTTTTTAGTAATACAATTAAATTACCAATAAAATAGTTTATTAACCATGTTTTCTTTAAATAGTTGTGTAACTTTTGTAATTAGTTGGCGAGTTATAGTCTAGATCAGGGATTCCCAACCTTTTTCTTGCACCGACCTCTTTTAAAAGAAAGGTTTTCTTCATCAACCCCCTTACATTTTTCTCTATAATATACATTATATAACATAATCATAATACAAATAATTGTACATAAATAACTTAAAGATAACAATTAGACTAAGAATATGAATAAAAGTTTTGAAAAAATTGTTTATTAGATTTATGTTTTATTCTTTTTTGTACTATCATCATTTTTAATTTTACAAATATAAACAAGTTTTCAGAAACAAAATCACAGATTCTAATTACACAAAAGTTCGATATTAATTAATGTGATGGCTGTGCTTGATGTATTGATGCAATTTTTTTTAATATTTGGCAAAAAATTGCTTAACTTAATTCTTAAATCACCTCGTTCAAAAATATTCAACCTGTTTCTTTTTTCCATAATAAATTATTGACTCAACTAAAGCCGCTTCCACTAGGTAAGAAGAGGGAAAAGTCAATAATGCTAGTTAGGTAACAACTTTTATTTGGGGATATTTCTCTCGGATGACTTTTAAATTCCAAAACTTAGCATACCTATGTGTTTCAAATAAGACTTGTGCTCGAACATCATCCTTCAATGCAGTCAACTCTTCTTGTATCATAATATCAAAATCAGATATAGCTATCACAGTGCAGCGGTTCTATGATCTATGCTGGCGCATTCAAATTTTCAGTGTCTTGGAAGTGAACATTAAAATTTTCTTTTAAATTTTGCAAGTGGCTCGTATATCTTCTGAGGAAATGCAATCCTTTTCAATAACGGACAATCGCAAATTAAAAATTAATATATTATTGGTTTTTAAAATATATTAAATAATTTTAGTGTATTTTTTCTCTTATATTTATTTCATATCATTTCTTCCTTACTACATTTTATAGCTTTATATCAATAAATAATTAATTATCAATTTTATTAATATATTTTTTTGTAATCAATGGGATCTTGATCTTGATTATACTGATCAATCGCCGGTGCATATTTGGCTATCGATTCCCAATAGACCCCTTGATCATCATTGACCCCTTTAAAATTTCATCGACCCCATTGGGAATCCCTGGTCTAGATGTTTCATTCCAGAGAGATTAATGCAAGACTTCAATTTCTGTTCATACTGGAACTTAATTCCAAGCTGGACTGGGTAAGAGGACATGATAATAAGCTAGTGTGAGACCCTGGCTTAGGCAATCCATGTCTGGACATCACAGTGGAACTGTATCTTTGCACTAAGAAAGCTCTACTGTGTGGTTGAAGGACTACTTTACCAAATTCTACTATTCATCTTTATGATTTGAAGATTTTGCTATGAAACTTTTGGCCACAGACCAGACATCTATGGGCTAAAGTAACCTGACTATCAGGTTGACCATGTTGTAGACACCCAGATTGAACATCAAGTCAACAGATGAGCTAGATTTGGCATCCTGGTCTCAATCATCATATCATTCACACATCTTTCTTTCATACATCTCTTATTTCAAATGCAAATTCTCCATTTTCCCTTAACCATTCTTCTTTTGTTCTCCTTCTCAGCAGTCATCCTTGAGATAACTAGATAGCAACCTACGTTCCACTGCTCTTAAACAACACAGATAATTCAACAAGCATTTTGTATTAATTTATATCTATCTATGAACCTCTCATGCTCAGAACCTTTCTCCTTAATATTTCATCATATACAATCAAGCCAATCATATTCTTCTAATTCTGTTCATGTTTCCTTTAGATGTATTGACAAATGGCCTTGTGCTTAAATAAAGTGTTTGAAACTCCCTCAGCACAAACCTTTAACAGTTGCATTTCATTGTGATTCATTCTAGGATTACTATTCTTCCCAAACAATCCTTCAATACCATTTCTATCAACACCAATCCTGCTATTCAACTTCCATGACATTCATCTAGCATATTCAGTTCACATCAGAACTCTTTCTCATTCTCATGTATAAAAGCATACACAGTAACCAGAAACAGCCTTTAGAGGCTACCTTTTTCATGCTATCTCACAACATATCCAGTTTATACTTGCACATCATACTCATAAACTTTTCATTTCCTTTCACTCATCTATACATATTTAGATATTCAACCTTTATTTATACTTTTATTTTCATGTTTTTTTTTTGTCTATTAACCAATCCAGTTATAACTGTTTTTGATAGTCTGGCTTTATTTAGCAGTTTGAAAATGCAGTTATTGATTTGCTATACTAGTGAGCAGCCAAAAATGGTATAATCAGATAAATTTCACTCTTGGGAGTTCTTTTAACTTTTAGCCATTATGGTAAAGTTAAATTACCAATGTTAGTCATATCTATTTTATAAGTTTTTCAATGGTCCCAGAAAGAGTTATAAATCTTTTTATATTTTTATACTTATTACATTCACCATCATTTCCTTGTGAGTAAGATGTGCAATTCTGGTAAAAAACTTACCAGAATTGAACATCTTACTCACAAGTACCTTTTTATGTTTTTGCAATCCATAAAAACTGTGCTAAATCCAATATCTTTCTTCAATGGTATTATTTGTGATTTTCCACACTGGTTCTTTGTTTCAAATCAATTATTTGATGCATTGGCTTTCAACCTGGAGCAATACTGAAAATATTCTTTTTTTAAACCATATCATTAATATAGAATTTTGATTATGCACTTAATGATATACAAGTACTGACTTCAATCCATGTTTCTTTCAATATTGCTTTATTGCAGTCTCTGTGATTTTTCTCTGAAATTAGAGATTTTTTTTCCTCACTTATTAAAATATCAATTTATTGAATTTCATTTGTAGTATATTGAATGTTCATTTGCTGCTATTTTCTTCAACTATCAATATAATGGAACAGAAAGATTACACATTGTGTAATCTTTGTGTAAATTCACGTGCAAGGATTCTACACTTTTATCATGCTCTAGTAAAAAAAACTGATTTTTTGAATATAGGCAGTCCCCAACTAGATAGGTATAATAGATGGATTTTCCACAAACCCTATATAAATCAAATCTACTTATGTCAGAGCATATGCTATATAGAGTATAGTAAGTCATAAAGACTTAACATTAAAAATACTTATATTAAAGAAACACATAAATTGTCGTTAAGCAGTCACTTATTATCTAACAAGGAGACTCCACGGGTCATGACTCATCGATTTTGACGAAAAAATTTGTGCGTGCAGATCTCCACTAATAAAGTTCATTGGCCCAGCCATTGACGCAATACTCAAGCAAACTCCAGAAAAAAATTCGTAAAGTTTGACCAAAACCAATTCTGACTTATATTACTTGTAGTATTTTAAAAGGGCGCGTCCCTTTTAAAATACTACATGATGTAGCCGTAGCCTACTCGGTAAGATG
>AYEL01007846.1:0-27622 GCA_000484575.1 Olivierus martensii | reverse complement strand
AATTTAAATTGGCCCGTTGATTAAAAAGGTTGCTCACCCCTGCCCTAAGAGATACTTTCATGCGGATTTTTTCAAGCAAAGGTTTTCAATCAAAATTCGCTTTTTTGTTAAGTGTTTTAGACAAATTTAAATTTCCTTCTCTTTCAGGAGGAGGTATAAGACACAAGTTCATACAATTTTTACTATACTTTATTTGCAAGGATATGAGACCATTCCACATCATTGAAGGCAAGGGATTTCTTAAACTTATGAAAGAAGTACCCCCAAATTTTAAGGTTCCCTCAGCTTCGTTTTTTTAAAAGAAATTTAACCGAAAAATATGAAATGGCTGTTCAGTTGTTCTTCCTTCACTATATAGACATGCTAATACCCCCTTTTAGTAATAATAGCCACCTCAGTACCCAGCGAACAGCTATTTTCAAAGGCGGGTACTACTATGAGCAAAGCCTGAAATCTCCTCTAGAAAATATTTACAGCAGCTGCTCTTTTTGGGAGGTCTAAAGAAAGAAGTATTTTTTGTTTTTCATTTAATATGTAATTAAAATGGTATTTTTCATTTTAATTAGTGTTTGAAATCAAGCTTTTTCTTATTTTCTAACCTACAATTAAAGAAGCAATAAGTACAAAAATCTTCGGATTTGAGTAAGTATCGATACTTTCTTTCGATATTACTTGAATATGTTGGTATCGAATCATCCCTACTGATGGCCGCGTAGTAAAGCAGTCGCTTTCTATCAATAATTTGGAGGATCGGATTCAATTTCGAATCCCACACTTCCAGTTTTTCAGGAGGAATCCAGGCCCATCTCGTCGAACATCATCTGTTATTCAGCTGATGGTTAATCCAACCATGATATGAATGACGGAATCAATTTTCAAAAATACTTGAATCGTTTCATCACTTAGTATCTTTTTTCTCTTTAATTTGTTATTTTACATCGCTTTTCACCAAGAGGTTACTAAACGGCGGGATATTCTGGTGATAACCATGGACTGCCCATATAAGTAGGATTGACCATCAGCGAAACGATGGGGTTTAACGAGCTGGGCCGGATCTTCCGAAAAAATTTGAAATGTGGGAACAGGAATTATATCAATAGCGCCCCTTTCCTTTAGTAAGGTCATCCATGAGTAGAGTATCTAGTAAAGGGACAATTAAGCCTTGCTACAAAGCTGCCCACTTCTGCAAATAAGTTACCTGGGTTATGGAAACGGGAAGCGATGGACCGGTCCCAGATCCTATGAATAAATTTCCCAAGTGATGAGACTCGGAATCGAACCTGTATCCTGAAATAGTAAGCGATTGATTTGTCACGCAGTCATCTTTCTACAGCCTGCCTAGCCCCTATATATATAAACGAGCAGCCTGTAATTGGGCTTATGATGACCCTATTCGTTATTAATCGGCGAGATTGGAAAATGGTAGTAAAAAATTCTCAACAGCAATAGTCATGATGGTCGACAGCATTGGTCTTCTTCTATTATAGTCAAGGACGTTTTATATGATTATAGTTAAAGGAGGTTATAGCTGGCGCGACAGGATTGAGCACATTCGTGAGCGCATCAATAAATACGCTTTATATCCAGATGATCTTGCCGCCTATCGGTACAAAATCAAAATCTCACCATTTGAAAAATTTATTTGAGGGGTTCGGGCTGAATTCATCTATTCCTGTATTCTATAGTCGTATAACTTCTCTACAGGGACAGGCAGTCTATAGTAGGACTGGATTAGCTCCATCTCTTAAAATAATGAAAAATTGACTGGAAAATGGTGTAAAAATATCTTATCTGATTTTTAAGTCTGACTCGTTTTATGAACATTATCTATTTTGATTGAACTATTATAGATGTGTGCAGCTTTTGATAGGTTATGCAATTGCTTTGATTTTTAATAATCATTGTCACGTGGCAAAGCAATCTCTTACAATTAGGCTATGATTATACCGTGTTTCGTATAATATGTTTTATTTTCTCAGGTAGAGCAGAGATGGATCTCTAGATTATAAGTCTTGGAAGATCCGGATCACACATCTCTAGTTTTTCGCAAAGTACAAATCACTATTGAATTTCATACTTTGACCTTACAGTTCACCCAATGATACATTGATGACTTCGCTAATCACAGATGATGGTCAGCCTGTGCTAAGCTCTTAAATGACTGCTGCCAAACATATCCCCGATGTAATTCAGTGGCTTAATAAATACGGATCTAATCTACATTAGTCATCACTTTGGTCATCACTAATTGAAAAGTTAAAGCAATGAAATTTAGTTTTTAATGTATCAACGATATACAGTAGATACAATATTCTTAATGTATATAACTTATTTTTTAATAAAAAAGTTTTATTATATTGCTATTATACAATATATCAAAATTTTATTAAAAAATTCAAAAATAGTAAAATTATGTTTCTGTTGAATTATTGAAGGTAATTTTTAATAAATATTACTGTGAATCATGCTGTGAATAAAGTATTCATAAAATTAATAAAATAAAGAAAAAAATAAAATAATTCTTTTAAGTTAAAGTGAAATATATATTTCATGAAAGAATAATATATTATTTTCTTTCAGGTTTAAGAGTTATTAAAATACAGTATAATAGACTTGACTCAATCTATCGTTCTATGATTATTCCGGATTTTGTTTTGATATAAATGTGGTGTTGCGTACTCTTGAAACAGAGTCTATTTAATCTATGTTGTGATCGTGAGTCATCTGATAGATTAAAAATAAAATACTGTATAATTGAATTACTGTTATTTTAATTTTAGTTGTTTTTGTTGGATAATGTTTGGTCGGACATCTAATTTCGATAAACTTTTAGGTGAGTATTACGTAAAAATATATGCGTTTTAAAAAAGACTACTTTATATTGATGATTCTGTATTTTTGTTCAAATTAAAAAATTCCATCAGCTGTCAATTTGTTGACGATTTTTTCTGGCATTTTGTATTTTTTAGAATGAATTTAACTTTTAATTTAATTCATGTTTTAAAAATTAAACATTAATATTTCATATAAAATGGTTAACTATAATAAATAGAATATTGTAAAAAAATAAATCTAAAAATTCAAGTGTAGAATTGCAAAGAATAAAAAAATGAAAGCTTTTATGAAATTTTAATAAATGTACTATATGTAGTGATCTAATAGTATCAATATTTATATTCTATTTAAAGAAATTTATTTATTTAAAATGAATCATTATCATCATCATAAAATAAATCATTGTTATAAATTTTCAATTATGAAACAATACATGTTTAAAATATTTATTTAAACCAAAAGTCCTAAAACAGTAGTAGTAAATATTCTGTACTAAAGATATATTTTGAGAATTCATTAAAGAATGGCAGGTTTCAATCAGTCAGCAGAAGATGTTGATAAACAATTTATGCAGATTGATTGAAACCTATATAAAAATTACCTCATTGGAGCATTCATGCATAATATGAGTAGAAAATCTTTAATTCTATGCAATTTTGAGCAATCATTAAGGCTCTATAGATATTATGGCATTCTTGAGCATTATATGGGAACCTACTCTCCTATGGTACTGAATTCAACTGCTATATGATCAGCACATTATAAGAAATGATTGAGGTTTCTCTTTTCCTTTATTATCTTATCATACTTTCTCTTGATAGAGCATTTTAATTGTTTTCTTTCTCTTCTTTGTTCTTGCTTCATTCTTCTGATGACTAAACCTATGAATTCAGTCCAACTGTCTCTTTCAGTTATTTGCTTGTCTGTTGGGAAACTCCACATTATATATAAAATTTTATATACAGTAGACTCCTTATCTGGTCTCATGTTAATCAGTCACATTTTTGTCGAGTTAAGCAGAAATAAAAATGAAAAAAAAAATTAATCATTTGGAAGGAAAGAGTGCTTAAAATTATAATATCAAATATCTTTTTGCTATTTAAATAAGTCCTATCAAAAATGTGCATAATTTTGTGATTTTGCTTCAAAAAATGAATTTAAATCATAATGGCAAATGAACATTACTGACTTTTTATTTAAGTAAATGTAACTTAGTTAGATAAAATTTATAGGCTGTAAATTAAATAAAAACATATTAGTTCTATGCATATTTCTATTTTATATATATATTTTTCATGTACAGTGGTACCTTGCAATTCGACACTAATCCGTCACCAAACTATTGTTGAATTGAGAAACTGTCAAATTACGGGACAATATTTCCCATTTAACATTATGGAACATAGATTAATTCATTGTCGGATTCCTATCCCACTTCCTCTAATGGGGTGGTGATAAAGATAAACTATATTATTTCTTTTCTATACATACAGTATTTTATTATTGTATAAAACATTAAATTACAAAATACACACAATTTATTAGCCCTTGGATGTTGAAACAAGGTCTTCTTTATCCTGTTCTACCTTTGAATCTGTGAAACCAATCTTGCTTTAAATTCCTCAATTTGATCTTAAATACTAGAATTCTAGAATTTTCTTCTGCAATTCTTCGAAAATCAACCTAGTCTTCTCACAGATCATTGCATGAGTTACTGGATCTCCCTTCACATGTCTTTCTCTAATCCAGGTGAAAAACAGATTTTCCATCTCTTCATTAATAAAAGATTATTCTTATCAGAAATCTTCATTGCTCCAGCAGACATTCTAGCACCCATAATCTTCTCTCTCTGTTGCAAAACGATGCCACAGTTGTCCTAGGAATGTCATACTCTTGAGTTACATCTTAATTGTTCTAATTTTCTGCACTCTATCTACAATTTCTTTTTCTTCTCTATGGTCAATCAATTGTTCTTCTTTTCAGAATTATTCCTCTGTTCACTTCTCTTTCAACCCATCCTTACATTTCATTCAAAAAAATAATAATAATTATGGATGTACAAATTTTTTACTTTCTGAAAAATGCATAATTGAAAATTAATACAAACAACATGGACAATGATCCCAACAAGAACTGAAAAATAACAAATGAGATCACATAGTTCCTTGTATGTGCATGTGCCATATTGCAAAATTCAAACCTCGAATTGTGTGACATCGAATTGCGAGGTACCATTGTATATATATTTATAGATTGTAAATAAATAAAATATGTATATAAATTTACAATTAATAAATGGTATTTTGCATATGTTTTTAGATTAATCAGCTATTAATTTATCTGACCTAAGATCTGATCTCATAGGGGCTAGTTAACAGTGAGTCTACTGTAACTTAAACTTTTAAATATTTCAGGAGAAAACTGTTTAATCATTTCATTAAGGTGATATTTTATTTTCTTACATGCATCAAACTTTATATAAGTTTACTTTATCTCATTTCCTCGATAAGTTTTTAATAATCATTGTTTATTTAGGAGAGATAGCCAAGTCTTATAAATTTTAAAGAAATACATTATTATTCATTAATTGTAGAAATCTACATAATTAGTAATTTAATATATATAAGTATGCCATTATTATATAAGACAAAGAATAAAAATTTTAGTAATACAGCGAGATCTTATTTTTTCAAATGGTTTTGAAAAGGTTCATCAGAATTTGATCTTAGGAAATTGATAGGCAATATGCCTGTATAAGTTGATATCGATTTGTGGATTTATTAACTCATTGACATTTGCCCTTGTTGTTATGATCTGATTTCAGATTCTCAGACATGTTTGGCTAACATATGTCTTAAATATCATTTATTTAATAATTTTAATTTAATATTTTGAATTTGATTTAATTTGCTAAAAAAACTTATCATACTATTTCTTATAAAAAAATTAATGTGGAATATTCATAATTTGTTAACAAAAAATAAATCTTAATTTTTTTAATATATGATTTACAAATACTATGTTAGCTTATCCTTTTATTTTCCTATTATTAAGGACTGCAATATGCTTTATTTATGAATTCAATAATCTTTACAATGATATTTGAAGGCAAATTTCATTGGAAGAACTGAAAGCAGAAACAATATACACTTCATAAAATTGAAAAATTTACACGACTATTATATGTCAAAATATTTTGAATGCCATTATATGACGGCATTTGCTTGTTGTAAAAGCTAGTATAACAAACATTTAACTTTCAGCAATCTCAGCAATGAAGTAAAAATAACTTGAAGCAGCAATAGATGAAATAGAAATAAATATTATTGATCCAATATATATTAATATTGACTGATGATTGTTTATATCTAACAACTGGGACATTATTATTTAAATGGCATAAGTATATAGAAGGCTATATATAAATATTTTCCAGCCAGAAAAGAATTTTCTTCTGTATTACTATTTATTAATTATTATTATTTAATAGCATTTATTGTACAACAGTATCAATTATTTAAATAAATTTTTTGAATGAATTATTATTATTGGTTCAGACTGGACTGATCAATGCCTGGAAATGATTGACCATGACAGCTGGGCAGAGACAGACCAGAAAACTGAAAACAACAAAGCCTCACAGTATCAATATGGTATTTGATGATTAATAATTTTTTACTTTTATCAAATACTTTATGATAAATGCAATCATAGATACAAGTAACAGACTGCTTTCTTAAAATTTCAGATTATTAAATAATGTCTTTTTTCATAGAATGTGCCAATTTTAAAGAACTCTAGATTGTAAAATATGTTTCAGAGTTTATTGTAGTTCTGTTTAAGCCAAAATGTGATTTATTTTTAGATGAACCAAATGTGTGAAATGACAACTAAGATTTTATGCATCTGATATAAAATATCATTGTTAGTTAAATATTATGCATTTCCTGCGATAATAACATTAATAAGTAGAATAATCTGTATGCTTTAGTGCATAGTACATTCTATAGCATATCACCCTAATAGAACTCAATCTGCTTTTTTCATAATTAATTAATTATGAATATAGTGAGAATTGCTTATCATATCATATGCAAAGTCAAGAAGTTATTCAGTGGCATTCTGGATAAAGAAAACGGTGCTGCTTTATTATTGTGGGAGATACTAAGTCTTTTATAGAAGAAGGAGCAGAGAGAAAATTGTCAGTACTAAAATTATTAAATGCAATTCAAACATGTTCCAAAATATGTAAAATGATAAATCAAAGTTGGGATCTTGTGATACTTTTGATGTATATTGATTATTAATCTCAGCTATGGGAGATCCTCAGAAAAGACATATTTAAGTATTGTATACGAAACTGTAAATCTCTAAAACAAGGTTGTTTTTACCCTAGAAGTCCACTAGGACCAAACTTTTTTCATTTCTTAAGTTTTAATAAATTTGGAGTAATCATATTAATTTTAAAAGTTTTTTTTGTTTGTATATTTGTAACATTTCAGCAATTTTCTAATTAGATATAATTGCTCCCCAAGTTGTGTAAATCTTACATTTGTAGGAACTTTATGTAATTCAAATTTATCTAATTTACCTTAAAACATTATTCACTATATATATGAATTTTAAGTAGACTGTATAAAGGACAAAGATTAAAGAAACAGAAGTATGAATAGAGATTGATCATATAAAATATGAATAGATAAGTGAAAGGAAATGAACAAGAGCTTGCAAGTGTTAGGCCTATATATGAGATATTTTAAGAAAGATAGCATTTGATTATGAGAAAAAATAGCAAATAAGTTGGGTGGGAATTGATGAGTGAGTGAGAAATAGAGTGTAATGATGAGTGAGAGAATAGAGTTGCAGGTGTGTGAGTGACAGCAATTTGTAAAAATGAAGCTGGACTTTTTAAAGTGTTTTTTGTTGTCCTGTATGCTCTGTAGATAGGATTGATGATAGGAGGAAGATAAGAATGAATTATTTGTTGAATAAATGCTGTATAGTGTCTGACTTGCAGATAAATTTCATGGATTTCCTGGGAAATTGTGAAATTTATCTGTGAGCCAGACAGAGCAGTCATGTAATTTGATTGACATTAATTCTAAAACTCTCCATATTGTATTTCTAATCTCCATGTGCTAATGAGCATTAATTGATAAAAAATTTTAAAATTTTTGCATTGTCATATTTTTGCCAAATGGGATGAAACAATTCTAATATAATTTAGAACCTTCAGTGTAGTTTCATAATATTTTAATCATATTAATTTTAGTAAAATTATAAGGGAGTAAAAAAAATTCATTAAAAATAATATAAAATTTTATAAAATATTCCAAAATAAGGTACTTATAAAATTTGACATAAAATTTATTCCCATAAGTTTTTCTGAAAACTTCATACTGATGTGTTAAAATTTTGGAAAGATTTGAACCTAAACACATTTACAAGTCCAGCACATTTCACTAGCTTTTAGCTTTGAACCATGTCACTAAAGCCTTGAATCACATCTCAGATGATACATTGACAAAAAATATTCATTCAATGGAAAAGTACTCATTTAAATAATAATTAGTAGGTATGTCAGCATAATTACAATATAAAATGCTACAAATGTTTTTATTGTGCATTTATCATATTATAGTGTTGCAATGAATAAAATGTTTCTTTTATATATGATATTTTTTTTCTTCAATTAATTTGTGTCCTCCTTTTCGTTGTAAAAAAGTTGGTCACCTTAATGTTTGGAAATATGAGAAGTTTGAATAGAGAGAAAAGTGAAAGTATATCTGGTATAAAAGATAAGAAATACTATGGCAGGGGTTCCCAAAGTGCAGCCCGCAAACCCTAGAAATGTGGCCTGTGATGCCAGATCATCCACAATCTTGAATTCTTAGAAATAATTTACATTTTAAAAAAATAAATAAATTTTATCATATTATAATTAAAACTTGTTCAGTTAAAAAAATATATGTATAAGTGCTTCCAATTATGTATTGAGAAAGTTTTTTTGCGTATATAAGTGAAAAACTTTCTCAATCAGGAGTATTAAGTCCAAATTGAGATCAAAATTAACTGATGAACATTTACAAGTGATGCTAAGAATACATTCAACCAACTTAGAACCAAGGCTCAATGATATTATTAAAAGAAAACAACTGCACAAGTCATACACTTCAGATTGATGAATTTATTATTTTTTCTTTTTTATTTGAAATTTAGTTATTTTTGAAATGTGTTATTTTAAACAGTTTGTAATAAAAAGTAATTATTGTCATAAATAAAGAATGATTGTGTTATTAAATTAATATAAATCTTTCCCTTGTGTGTAACTTTTTATCAATTTGAATGTGTTTTTCCATAACATTTTTTTTTTGTTTGCCAAATATTTTTGAATTTACAATTTGGCCCACCTAGGCAAAACTTTGGAAACTCCTGTACTATGGGATGAATTTAGAAAGGATTAATAGATATGTCTTCATAAACTTTTTAAGTCAGTTGAAGATAGGTTTGAGAATAGAGTGAATGCAAGCTTGAAAGAGGGCAAATCAATATGGTATGTTCAGAGCTGGATTTGCATTTTTAGGTGCCCTAGGACGAGCAAGGCTTTGGGGCTCCTAAAAATTCAAATCAGCTACGTCTAATTTTAAAGGCTCCTTATAACTTATAAGGAACCTTTAAAATTTTACTTTCTATCTAGTACTTTAATAAAAACCCCTTTTTTCTTATTAAAAAGTTTATAAAAGTTGAAAACTGATTGATAGTTTTGGGGCCCCTGGAATTGCGGGGCCCTAGGATGCAGCCTAGTTGGCCTATTGATAAATCCGGCCCTGGGTATTTTGAAATGTAATGCAAATCCTGGTATGGATCAGAACATAGCTGTGATGTCAAAATATGATGGGAAGTTTGTTGTGGATGAATGTAGTTTCTATATAAACTGTGTTGGATGAATAATGTGGTTTTTGGTGATTGAATTAAGGCTTTTATTGTCCTCATCTACAAGGGGAAGATGAGGGAGGTGAATTTAAGAATTATTTAGATATAAATCTTTATTTATAATTATCCAAATACATTGATATAAATCAATATAAAGCTTACCAAAACTATCCAAGTCACATTCAGAAAGTATTTGGTAAGAATTTTGTTAAAAGAATGAAGAGCAAGGCTGATGATTAGGTGTGGGATGCACAATATAACTTTAGGAGTGGAAGAAAATATGTGGACTAGATTTTCTGAATGCATGTGTTTGTAAAAACATATTCTGTACATTTGTGGATCTTGAAAAGTAATATAATTGAATAAATAGAAATAGACTGTTTTAAAATATTGAGCAAGTATAATTGAATTAATGACTAATTAGGGGTGTGAGCAATATATACTGATAGCTGTGCAAATGTGATAATAAATAAAGGCGTATTAGAGTGAAATCCAAACAAAATACAATGGCTGATCAGTTAGTATTCACAGTAGAATTAGATGTTAATTATCTATTTGAAAGAAAGATAATTCATAGAATTCAGGGCCATCATGGAAACTGTTTAGAAGAAAATTTTGAAATATAACAAATTTTTCCACAATCATAGAAACTAAAGAGGGAATCATAAAATAGTTTCTGCTGTTATATGATGCTTTTATACACAGGGCTGGCTGGAAGGCAGTGCAAATGGTGTGGCTGCACAAGGTCCGTGATCCTTGTGTGAACTGTTTTTATTATTATAAAAAGCCCACACAACAACTTTGCACCAGGCCCTGCTTTTTCTCTGACTAGCCCTGCTTATACATTAAGCAGTCATCCATCATCCTATTATGGTCAGACTATACTTTTTAAATGTTTATAATATGATAAAATTTTATAACCGATTGATTTAATTTACTTAAAATGTTTATTGTTTTAAATCAATATTAAATGAAATAAATTAATTTTATTGAATCATTTTCATTGATTTTTTTTAATCATATGAATTATAAATATATTACAAATACAGGAATACCTTGATTATCGCTATTATTGTTACCACGAAAAATACCACAATAATTGGGATATATAATGCATGTAAAATGGATGATCATTGCTAAGGATTTTTCAAATCTATTGATTAAATTTTATTTATGAGATGATAAAGAAATGTGTTAATTGTGCTAATCATCTAAAATATCATTCTACGTTTCTTCTTGAAAGCTATAGGCCTTGCGCCCACATGCAATTATCAGTTGGCCAACTATTTAATTGCAGGAATGAGAACAAAGGACTCCTTTTGTTTAATCCCCAACAAGAGAATTGCTATGGTGCAGTCTCATAGGAGTCATTTGTTCTCACTCCTGCAATTAAATAGTTGGCCAACTGATAATTGCATGTGGATGCGAGGCCATAGACTTGATATTTTTAAATGTTGGATTTGGTATCAAGTCTATGGCCTCGTACCCACATGCAATTATCAGTTGTATCTTTTAGCATTCATTGTAAGGCCTTGCACCCACATGCAATTATCAATTGTTTCTTTTAGCATTCATCTCCTTGTTTCTTTTAGCATTCATTGTAAGGGTAAGTAAGAAGAGAAATAAATATCTATATGCAGTACCGGCTCTAGAAGTCCTGATGCCTTGGTGCAGCTTTCTTATAACATCTACTTAGCACCCTTACAATACTGAGAAAAGAATAATTTTGGCACCTTCCTAAGGTGCCTCGATACAATGCATCATTTGCTTACCGGGTTAAGCTGGACTTGTCCGCATGTACTTCAGGCAAAGGTGGACAGTTAATGGTGAATAGTGAGCAAGTGCCATCAGATAATAACAAAATGCTAAAGAGAGCTGCTTGGAGAGTAAATGTAATTCTGGTTGCATATGTAGTGGGCTACATCTCGAGGCCATGATAATTCGAATTTGGAACGCAATAATTCAGATTTTGGTATCAAATTATAAACTGTGATAAATTGAGAATTGCAATAATTGAAACCATGATAATCAAGATATTCCTGTATTAGGTTTTTTAGTATATAAAGCAATGTTACATGAGATTTCTTCTCTTTTAAAATTTATGAACATTGTAAAGAATTTCTCTTCCTTGACAATAAATTGATTTTCTGTCTCAAACTCTACTTAATCTCCATCATAATCCAAGCCAAGAAAGCATAACTTATTGTAGTCATTCCATCATTGACAAGACTAATCAATAGCTACTCAGGTCTCATTAGTTAAAAATGAAGGGAAAACTAAGTATACAGACTATAATTCTGCAGAAAGTCTCAATAATTTATATAAATTTTGTTCATAATAGGTAATAATTATATGAGATATTACTTTAAAGCAGTGGTTTCCAAACTTTGTGTGTCTGTGCCCCCTTTTTTCATAAAAATTTGGTATGCCCCCTCATTCCACAATAGTCTAATTTTATAAATACTTTCTATTTACAGTTTAATATTACAAAACAATATACTATATTCTGTATAAATAAAGTTGTTGTACATAAAAATATATATATTTATTATAGTGTGATCAGATCATTTTTAATACAGTTAAACAAATCTTACAAAAACAAAAAATAGAACATATGTTTAATGCAATGGATAGGCTTGTTTTTCAGTACAAATTCTCTCAAATCAGGTGTCATGGAGGATATCGTTATTCACAATTCTTTTTCACTCACTAAATGAGATCATTATTTTGTCTTTAAAACAGCTAGAGAGAAAGTTTGAGTACATGAATATTTGTAGTCTTTATAACCCTTTTGCTGATTAATTTTTTCTTGACATCAATTTGAATCTATTCTTTATTTATTTGTCTCAAAAATGATATTTTTTGAATCTTTAAGGCAGTGTTTTCCAAACTGGGGTGCGTACCACAGTTTGGAAAACACTGCCTTAAAGTAATTGAATATGTCAATAATAATGAATTGACATTGATCCTTATTAATAAATCTGAAATTGATAAATTTTATTTTCCAATAAGATGCAAAATTAAATAATGGAAAGCATCATATGAACAATTCATTGATCTTGATAAACCAATTGTCTGTCACAATCAATAAATTGTTTACAGTATTTTATTGTTTTGAAGTTTTTTTTATCAAATATGGTCAAGCTTTGTTATTACGGCAGTTACCTTCCAAATCACTATTGTAAAGTATATGTCTTTTTTCTAATGTGTATAAAACCTAAAAATGTTTACGCTATTATTTGTTAATAGCAATAGCATTGGGCCTAAAAAAAAAAAAAAAAATTCGTTAATAGCAATAGCATTGGGCCAAAAAAAAAAAAAAAACAGTCAAATGACTGCATTGTAAAGCATTTGCATACAGTACTACCTTGAAGGATCCAGATTCAGTTTTGAGTCTCACACCTGCAGTTTTTCAGGAGAGTGGTTCAGGTTTGACTCATCTGTGTTAATTTATATTTTGTATATCTATTCTAAGTATTATTTTGCAGATAATTTTCCTTTTGAGATATAAAATAAAAGCATGATATATAATTGAGAAGCACCACATTAGCAAAGTGCTATAAAGTGAGGTATGCCAGTGAATTTTTTTTTTTTTTTTTTTTCAAATTTTTGTTTTTGACTGATAGAACAAAAATTTTTATGGACTAATGTTATTTTCATAATGACTCTAATTGGATAGTGATATATTTTTTTACTAAATTTGAATTTAAAAAAATTTTAGTCGTTTATATATTTTTGACATTTTTTTCACCTTTGTTGTTATATTATTTTTGTAAATCTTTAAAGAACTTCTATATATCTAAAATATTTTATTTTTGATACATTTATGCATATCATATATAATAAAGGAATAAGTGTGTGGAGTCCATGTTTCTGCGCATGTGCGAACTCCCGCGCCAGAAGTATCGCCGTTACAATTTTCTCTCGCTTCGAATCTTTACTCATGTCTTTTAGAAAATAAATCTCAATCTCATTATAAATTTTGCTTTAAATTATCATTAGTTTACTTCCTATTTATGTTTGTATACTTCTTTTTGTTATTTGACTTCAATTTTTGTCTTTTTCGATCGAAAATAATAATAATATTGAAAAAGTCAAGAACGGTCATTATTGCATAATATTTGGCATTGCATACTTAACTGCTGTGTACATAATCAGTTTGAATGTCAGCCTATATCGAATTAATTAAGCATGTTGATTAATAATTCGAAATTCTTAGTCCATCTGATTTTACGCGTTTAACATAAATCAATGAAAATTTGACATTCAATATTTTATTACACAATTTTATTCAATATGCAAAAATTAATTAAAATATTGCAAAATATGTCGTAATGTATTGTAATAATGTCATTTATCTGTCTTTTTCGATCAGAAAATGTTGGCTGTTCAGTTTGCATTCGGCGCATCGAGGCTACATAAATGTTGTATTTAAATAATAGTTAATTTATTTCAAAATTTAAATAAAATTTTTTTCATTTCAGAAATTATAAATTTTTATTTTAAGATAAAAATTATAATTATAATCTAAATAACTGAAAAAGTAAATCAATAGTTTGTTAGTTGCCAATTTCATGTGAAGAAAATTTCAGTTTGGTCTGGAGAAAAAAACAAGCAAAAATTTGGTCTGGAGAAAAAAACAAGCATGGTCACTAGTTAGCCCATGGGCTAACTAGTTTTTTATATTGTTTTATCATATTTGCCAAATATTATTAGTTCTTCAATTTTATTTTTGATAACATAGAATATAAAGCTTTTTAAATTGTTTCTAATTATTAAACATATTCTATATTATTTCAGACATAATTATATATGAAAATATATAATAATAATAAAAATATTTGAGGAAAATTTATTTGGTCAGTATTTTTTAACATTTTTGGTCAGTATTTTGTAAAATAAATGGTCAGTCTATATGGATTATTTTGATCAGTATAAATAATTAAATGTCAGTATCAAATTACATTTGGTCAGTATAATTTTGTTTTTTGGTCAGTATAATTTACATTTTTTGGTCAGTAAAATTTACACTCTTGGTCAGTATAAATAATAAAATTTCAGTAATATTTTTTAGTTGGTATTTTTTATTGGTTCTTTTGGACACGTGTCCTCATTATATATACCAATTTTGGAGTCTATACCATGGATAGTTTGGGAGAAATCGAAAATCTTAAATTTATTCATGAGCCATGCAGACAGAGCTACAGGGGCTATGGGATTTTCAATGTTAAATTGAACCGTTAATAACTTCGTTAAAATTAGAGCTATGTCTTGTGATTGCATATGGCTGATAACTAGAACTAATAATCTATTTGATAAAATTGTTAAAGTTAAATTCTGACGGTAAGTATAGAAGAAATTGAATTTTTGTACGTGCTATGCAGGCAGAGCTACAGGGGCTATGGGATTCCAATGTTAAAATAAACTTTATCTAATAACTCGATTAATATTATATTAATATCTACCAAATATATATATAAACTAGACTTTATAAGGTATCCTATGAATCTTCCAGATTTGAATTCCTAGCTACTGCTGCAGTGTTATTTCCATTATCGTCCGTGGACAACTTGGAAAGGGTTAAGGCTTGGAAATAACACTGCAGCAGTAGCTAGGAATTCAAATCTGGAAGATTCATAGGATACCTTATAAAGTCTAGTTTATATATATATATTTGGTAGATATTAATATAATATTAATTGAGTTATTAGATAAAGTTTATTTTAACATTGGAATCCCATAGCCCCTGTAGCTCTGTCTGCATAGCATGTACAAAAATTCAATTTCTAACCTCGACGATCATCTCTGCCACGTTGGACTGTAAATAAGCCTTAACCCTTTTTAAGTTGTCCACGGACGATAATGGAAACTTGGATCAAATTGCCATATTGAATTTTTTATTGAGGCATTTAAAGATTATTCTTGTTTATATAATACCAACTATAAACAAACAAATTAGAATGCAGTATGACAGACGTTCTTGACCAACCATTATCAACCTGCGACCCGCTAAGCTTTTACGTGCGGTCCGGAACACACAGTCATGAATTTAAAAAACGAAAGTGCGGAATTCTTCTCCCATGTGCAAAAAATAAATAAAAATTCTGATATTAAATTTTTTTTAAATTTCTAGATTTAAAAAAAGAAATTAATATCCGAATTATTAGCATTTCATTAGAAAAATTAGCATTTTCCTAATTTGCTAGATCCTTCCTGATGCACTCATAAAATTTTACAGGTTTATAGGTCAGTTTGAAAGACACTGACCTATGGTATTCACAAATTGAGAAGTCGAGTTTTTTGTAGGTGATTTTTCAGATTAGTATCTTTGTGTGATCAGAACTTTTTTATTGTAAAATGAGAGAAAATATAAGTATGTGTATAAGAAAAAAGGCTTATTATAGTAAAGAATATATATTTTTATTATTTAACTGATTATCAAAAAAAATACTAAATATTAATACATATTAAAGAAACATAATATTAAAGTAAAAAATGTTTAATTAATCAACTAAAAGAGCACGGGTTGCTAATTTTAGCCTTCTCTTGAACGTTTCTCACCTATAGGTACTTGTTTAGCTGCTGGAGGAGGTTTGACATATTTTAAGCATATAGCTAACTTGTAAGCCTATTTACAGATATATTAATTTAAATACTGACCATTGTAATACTGACCACCTATATTACATACTGATATTTTATTATAAATTCTGACCAAAAATACTGATATTTTATTATAAATACTGACCATCTATTTAAAATACTGACAAGTTAGTATATTTACAGATATTTTAATTTAAATACTGACCATTTTTATATTGACCATGGTGTAATACTGACCACTTATATTACGTACTGATATTTTATTATAAATACTGACCATTTATTTAAAATACTGACCAAAAATGTTTAAAAATACTGACCCAATAAATAGCAGCCAAAATATTTATTTAATAAAATAAAATAAAATAATAAAAAAAATAATAAAATAAATAATCAAAACTACAAAATTATTATAGTGAATAACAAAAAAATTGGTTAAAATTATAATCATAAAAAATTAAAATGATACATATTTTTACAAATAGTTTAGTTTACATATGTCAAAAAACTTATTATGGTTTCAACTGAGTAATAAATTTAAATGTTTTTCCTTTTGTATGGTAAATCATGAAATAGGAATATAAGGAATTCCTTATGTCATAATTAATATATATAGGATAACATAATTTTTTTCCCTTATTTGAAATATTTTTTACACAAAAACTATGCTAGGTACAAACAAAGGATTTGTTGCACATTTCACCTCAAATTATTATTATTATTTTTAAATAAACAGCACTGATCAGGAGAGATTTTATTACAAGTAAAATTTTAAATTAAAATATTACTTTCCTGATAAAATTTTCTCTCCTGATCAGTGCTGTTTATTTTAATTCTGCATTAGGAAGTAAAATATGAATTCAGTTTTTTTACCAAATAATAATTTCCGTTTCTTTTTCTACATTAGAATACTTCAACATGCTTTCCTTTTTTTTAATTACCCAGAGAATGTCTAATTGTCTGTTTCTCTCTATATTTTCTCCAACATCTTGTCAGTTACTATTACTAAAACAAACTATAAACTGCCTAAAACACTTCCACAATAATAATTATAGAGCACTAATGGCAGTAGTGACTTCTAAACACAAATTTATTTCAAGATAACATAGTACTATTTTATCTTGAAATAACTTTGTGTTTAGAAGTCACTACTGCCATTAGTGCTCTGTAATTATTATTACTAAAACATTAGTTAGTTATTGTTTTCAAAGTTTCAGTATCAAGAACTAGTGTCAAATATACTTTGACAGTGTTGATGACTTTAAAGAATAGTCTTTTTAAACTTTGCATACCAATCTTTTGATACTTTTAACATCTGGCAGATCTTGCCCATATTCATTTCTGAAATTTTGGTGAACTATTATTGGAAATTTTATTTCATGATACCACAAAAACACTGGGCTTTCTCTTTCATTGATGCCATTTTGATTCCAGCAATTGCAACACCAACTAGATCATCCATAGATTATTCATTCTGTATAGTTCAAGAATTGGCCTATGTAATTCCTTAAACTACATGTTTCTATCTAGCATAGTTTTTAAGTTACAATTTTTCTTAATCAGGGAAGATTTTGTTTACCGTATGTTTTGTTGACTTTTCTTTTTCTATTAATTTTTGTATGCATATATACATAACACACACTCCTTGCATTCTTTTTGTGAACTGTTGAAACTATAATTAACCCATTCAGTGCCTTAGACATGAATAGATATCAAGGAAATGGAACAAAAAAATGATAAAAAATAAAAAGCAAATTAAAAAAATTCAATCCTGATTTAATTAATCCAGCTTTTGCAAATCAGTTTTTTATTGTATATTCAAAGAAAATATATATTTTTGACAGTAGTTCCTAAATTTTTTCAGTTATTGAAATATTTTTTTAAATTATATATAAACATTGTTTATATTTGAATTGCTTGATAGAATTTGGATTTTTTTATCCCATCCTGTCAATTTTATAGTTTAATTTATGAAAGTTATTCTAATTATGGGATTAGATAAATGATATTTTTGAACTTTTTAGAAAAAAATTAATTTTTTTTATAAAATAAGCTATAAGATACTGAAAATTTTAAAAAATAATAGATACTAGTAGAAAAATATTGGTTAATTCTGTTAAAATAAGTTAAAATATATCTTAAGCATTTATTTTTTGTTTCAATTTCACCAAAACTTAGGCAAAAATTGTGAAAAATGAAATATAAATACTCTCAAGTTATTTAAAGGGATATGGCACTTTTATTGCTTTATTCGGGAAGCAAAGTGACAGAGTAGACGTCTAGTGGCAATTTTTGTAACTACTATAGTCGGGGTAGTTTGTTTTGATTTGAGTTCACAATGGATTATTTGCAAGTTTTGAAAAGTAAAAAATAATTGTTTTGTGCCTCAATGCTGATCAACGTATAAAAGTCCTGTAATATCATTGCATAAATTTCCATCAAATAAAGCATTTTACTAAAAAATGGGTGATTGTATTAAAAATAGGCAAAAAGTTTCTCCATACATGTTAGTATGCAGCTTACATTTCAATGACGATTTTTTTTTCTGAAAAGTATTTTATAGTAGTTGTAATAACAAATTTAACTTGTGATTGGTTCTGTTACCTCACTATTTAGTTTTGACTTTCTTATACCCCAAACTTCCTGGAGATCTGTACAGCTTAGAAGTTCCAGCTCATTTCTATATTAAATTCAAGCATAGATTAAAAAAGGTTTAAATCCATATGAAATAATACTATGGTTTTATCTTACCGATTAATGAACAATAAGCAGGCAACAATATGCTCATACTTCCCTCTAGCACCAGCTTTACAACTACAGGTGCAATGAAATCCCATTCTTGAATTGCTGACAAGTGATATTTAGCAAAACAATTAATATAATTCAATTATCTGAAAACAGTTATTCTATACAAGTGCCTATCTGATTTTATCAAAATTCGTAGTGAATGTGATGGCCCTTTCAAGTACGATGTCTGTTGGCATAAGACAAAAATTTCTGAATTATTTTCAATATTGATACCACACATAATTATATCTCCTGTAATTAGAACTGCTTCGCTTTCAATTAATGGTCTTGAACTCTCTCCAAGATATATCAAAATATCATGCAAACTGATAAGCGACATTTTTAAAACAATGAAAAGTTTTCCAATAAAATCAAACAGAGCAAACAAGTACCCCGGTTCTGTCGGCCATATTGTTTTGATTTGCAGCGCCATCTATATTTCATTTCTCTCGCGAATAGCAGTCACTTGCTTCCCAAGAAATTGCAGCCAAGTCTACTTTACACATTGGTGTGTGGTATCCAGAATTAAATTTGGATCAACTTTCATTATTACTGTTTTATTATAGAGCACGAAATGCCAGTAACATCAAAAACTGCTGCCAACCACATTCATTGTCTCAAATGAACTTGTGTATACATAAAAAATTGTTATTGATAAAGTAACAATTTTTTTGAGATTATGATAAAATTCTGTAATTTAATGGTTTCATATTTAAAATAAAGATTATAGAAACAAGTATTGCTCCATAAAAGTGAATAAACAATACAATAAATTATATATAAGAAGCTGTTCCTGGTCCACATTAGTGATGTAACTATCATACTAGAAAAAAAGATTGTAATTACATTTCTCAGATTCAAAAGTGTTTAATTATTTGTAGATATTTTTTAAACTTTCAAATTTAAATTAATTAATTATTAAAAGTAGTTTATTAGCATCCAAGGTGCTAATAAGAAATAGTTTGGATAAGGTAAAGATAGTATTTGGCTTACAACCACTCGTACTTAGAATGGTGATAAAATCTGTTAATTTATTGAATGGTTAATGTAATTCAATGGGTTAGAGTCCCTGATCCAATGATAGGATATTCAGAAAGCATTTTTCTTTTGTAAAGGTTACAAGCACTAATAAGCAGTCCAAAGTTGATTTTCAGAAAAAATTTTTTATTTTTGAGGAACGTTTTTGGCATAAAATAGTCCTCTTCAGCTCATATAACTAGATACAGTCTATAGAATACTAAGTTGTAAGTTAGACGCCTTTAAGAGCAGTTTAGGTTGTGTTTATCATTTTTCTTTTGTGTCTGATTCTTGTAGTTTTGTGTTCTTTATTTCTATTAAGATAATGCATAATTCTTGTAAATGTTAGAAGTGAGAAATCCATAAATTTTTGGCATTTTTGACTTATGAGGGCAGGAGTCAAAACCAAACTCTGTTTAAGTCTAGGATTATCTGTATTTATAATATTGCTTGAAAACAAAAATATAAAATTGACAAAGCACTATTTTAAAATACATTATCATTAAATAATGACCTGTTTGCCAAATATTTTTAATAAATATTGTGAAAAGCAAGATTGCAAAGACTGGAAAATAGAATTTTTTTTTCTAACTGAGATTATTAAATTAAGAAATTCAAAGTTGCATGCACAATGTTCAAATTTTTCAACAGTGCAGAATGCTGAAAATTTCAAACAGTGGAAGTTGAGAATGAATTGATTTTTATGATTTATGAGAGATTGAATTAAATATTAATATTCATCATTAAAAATCAAGAAATATTGAATTAACTTGACATTTAATGACAAAGTAAGTTAATTCAATATTTCTTGATATACATAAATATATTTAGAATCCATTAATCAAGGCTGGATTAACCCTTTTGCTGCCAGCTATTGTTTTTCCAATCCAATCTTAGCCATTTAATCATGTCCGATTCTTGGCTATTCTATGGGTCATGTCCCTCCCGTGTCTTCCTGTCCCTGACCAATTCCCACAGTTCCTCGATGTTCTTGCCCGTGTCCTTCTTGATTGTATCCAGCTAACGGGTCTTTGGTCTTCCTCTAGGTCTTGTTCCGCTCATCCTCCTCAGCATCACATCCTTCTCCAGTGAGTTGGCCCGCATCACATTTCAGTCAGCTTCTGCCTGTGATCTTGCCTTCCAGGGAAAATCGGGATTGATGCGCTCCAAGACTGACTTGTTGGTGACCCTCGCTGTCCAGGGGATCCTCAGGAGTCTTCTCCACACCACAGTTCGAATGCATCAATCTTTCTCCTGTCTGCCTTTGTTAGGATCTAGGTCTCACACCCAGAAGCGGCAATGGGAAACACAATGGCGGTGACCAGTCTTCACTTGGTGGTGATTGATACGTCCTTACACCTCCAAATTAGATCCATGTTGGCCATCGCTGTGCCCCCGAGGGCGATTCTTCGTGTGATTTCAGGGTGCCAGTCGCCATTGCAGTCTACCTTGGAGCCCAGGAAGATGAAGCTGTTGACCACCTCAATCTCCTCGTTGTTGATCTTTATATGGACTTCCTTGGCAGCAGTGGTCATAATTTTTGTTTTCTTGATGTTCAACTGAAGTCCCATCTTCTCACTTTCATTTTTTAGCTTCATGATCATCCTCTTCAGGTCCTTCTCACTTTCTGCCAGCAAAGTCGTGTCGTCAGCAAACCTGAGATTGTTTATTGTCCGACCCCCAATCTTCACCCCCACTTCAGATTCCTCCAGGTCCAGTTTCCGCATGATCACTTCAGCGTAGAGATTGAAGAGAAATGGGGAGAGGGTGCAGCCCTGTCTGGTGCCTTTCTTGATCTTGAACCAATCTGTATCTCCATATCTGGTTCTCACAGTAGCTTCCTGGTTCTGGTAGAGTGATCTGATCAATCTGATCAGGTGTTCCGGCACTCCCAGTTCCCGCAGGGCAATCCAAAGCTTGCTATGCTCCATGCAATCGAATGCCTTGGTGTAGTCGATGAAGCACATGTAGAGTTTCTTTTGGTATTCTCTGGCCTTCTCCATGATCCATCTAAGATTCGCAATGTGATCGCGGGTTCCCCGGCCCCGCCTGAATCTTGCTTGGACGTCTGGTAGTTCCCAATCAATGACGTTGTCCAGTCGCTTCTGAATGACCTTCAATAGAATCTTGCTGGTGTGTGGTATGAGGGCAATGGTTTGATAGTTGGCGCAGTTCCTTGTGTCTTCCTTTTTTGGTATGAGGATGAAAACTGACTGCCTCCAATCAGCTGGCCACGTGCAGGATTTCCAAATCTGCTGGCAAAGAGCTAGTCAAGGCAGCCTTGGGATTGGCCTGAGCAGTTCGGCAGGGATTCCATCGATGCCAGGCACCTTGTTGCTCTGTAGTTGACGCATCGCCCACTCCACTTCACTCTCAAGAAGATCTGGTTCTTGAAGTCCCTGGTCTGTCTGATCTTTGTTCTGTTGATCGTCAATGGAAGTGTACAGGTCTTCAGTGTTTTCTCGCTATCTCACCTTGATATCTTGCTGGTCAGTCAGTTCGTTGCCATCACTATCTTTGATGGTTGATTGTCGGGCTGAGAAGGGAGTTTTCTTCTGTTTCACCGTGGCAAATAATTCTTGGGTTTGGCCTTTCCTGAAAGCTTCTTCGATACTAATGCAGCGGGCATTGAGGGCGTTCTTGTTGATCCTTGCCTCACGTTGGAAATCTGCATGCAATCGCCTGGCCTTGTCAATCTCGCCTTTGGCCTTGGCTTCACGTCGCTTCTCCGCGATTTGCAGGGTCTTCTCAGTTAGCCAAACTGCTCCCTTGGTTGGCATCTTGTAGGGGACATATTCCAGAGCAGTCTCTATGATAGTCCCTTTGATCATTGCCCACAATTCTTCGGTCTGTCCAACATCCAAGCTGTGCGCTTCGAACCTGTTCCTCACCTCAATCGTGTACTGGGTTGGGATTCTGCTGACGTCAAACTTCTTTGCTATCATTGTCTTCTTGACTTTGCACAACTGAATCTTGATCCTGGCAATGAATAGTTGGTGATCGGACCCACAGTCTGCACCTGGGAGGGTCTTGGCTGATGTTATGGAGCCCCTCCACCTCTGCTGGCATAGGATGTAATCAATCTGGTTGCGGTGTTGGCCATTGGGCGAAGTCCAGGTATACAGGCGGCGTTTGTGTTGCTTGAAGAAGGTGTTGGTAATCCTAAGCTTGTTCTCCTGGCAGAATTGCACCAGACGGTCCCTAGCATCATTCCAATCGTCCAACCCATGTCTCCCAACCACCTCTCCATCCTCTCCGTTGCCGACTTTGGCAATGAAATCGCCCATGATGTAAATGATGTCCTTTTTGGGGGTTTGGTCAAGTGCATTCTGATGCAATATTTCCATATAGAAATCAACGATGTCCTGTTTGTCTGCATCTGCTGTTGGGGCGTAGACTTGGATGATGGTTACACCCAGGGGTTCCCCCCTGAGGCGGATAGTCATAATCCGGTCACTGATGCACCTTGCGTTCTCTATATACTTTGCCAATCTTTTGTTAGCCACGAAGGCCACTCCACGTCTTCTATTGTGGTTGTTTCCCGAGAAGTGAACTATGTAATCATCTGACTTGAGGTCTCCCGAGCCCGTCCAGTGGAGCTCGCTTATTCCCAGTAAGTCCAGGCCTATCCTTGTCATCTCGCACTTGATGATCTCCAATTTCCCTATGTTCAGGCCTCTAATGTTCCATGTTCCTATTGTATATAAATCCTTGCAGCTCAGGTGGTCCTTTTTGCCAGTGGCCACATCAGCAATCGGGCCTCCAGGTGGGTTTGCCCCTCTTGCGTCATTCTCGGCTTGGCTACTTCGGATCATCCTTTGCTCTTCCCCAGTAGCATGGTCAATGTTGTCCAGCCTGGGGGGCCCACCGTCCAACACCATATCGATAACACTTTGGTCTTGATCCATAGAATTTCGAGGTGAGGTTTTTACAGGGTAGTTCACCATTGCTTTCCCCAACCCACATCACTTCACCACACAACCTCCCCAAATGGTGAGTCGTACGTTGCCACCCCCTCGGCGCATTGAGCCGGAAGTGGGTTGAGGGGGCTATTGATTTTAAATAAGCCTAATTAATATGCAAAAAAAAAGTAAAAAAAAAAAAATTAAAATTGTGAAATCTCGCTTAATTTTCATTGAAATCTTTTAAATTTTCAGTATTTATTACATTTTTGTTCTATTTCTAACAATATAAGCATTTTTTTTCCTAATTTTATTTGTAAGGTAACTTTTTGTTACGTGTATGAGAATAGTGAAAGCACGATTTTTTTTAATATGAAATTTTAGACATCCAACAAAACAGTTGATATTTTTAGATAATGACAAGTCTTCTGAACAAAATGAGTCATGAATGAAGAAATTTGGCTGAAATTTTCAGAAATTATTGATAATAAACACATGATTAAACTAAGAGAAGAAACACAGCTCCAATGGTAGGAAACGTTAAATCTCAAAAAAGAAAGAAATTACATTAATTACTGTAAAAGGGCTTTCTGCTTTATTAGCCCACTTCAGTTACAGAAAAATTCAAACACTTCTTCTAAATGTTAACTGAAGTGGGCTAATAAAGCCAAAAACACTTTTACAGTATATTTAATGTAAAATTTTTTTGAGATTTAATGTTTCCTGCCATTGAGCTGCATTTCTTCTCTTAGTTGATACATTTTGGCAGTAGTATTTTGAACTTTGACATGATTGAAATTACATCATATAATTATTAAAAAAATTACATGAATTCATTGAAATATTGTCATTTTAATTAATATTTCATATTTATTAACTTGTTCTTACTTCATTTACACAATTTTTCACAGTATTTTTTATAAATTTATTTATATCAGAAAATTCTAACATATACAAAAATAGCCTCATTTGGTACATAAACAGTTATATTTTCTTAATTAAAAGTAAACAATAAGTAAGATAAATCATTTATTCAAAAACATTTTCAGTTATCCATGTAGCCTGCCTCAGTTGAAAACTGAGATAGGCTAATAGGATTCAATGCCCTTACCCATGCACAAAGTATGCTTGGCAGTCACTGTTTACTATTTAACTGCTTAAAACTCCAATCAAACTCAATTAAATTTTAGATCAATACTCTCTTTTAATTAGCTTTCGTTTCTGACAAAGGTCGGAAAGCCACGATTCGGAACTACTCTCTGAATATAGAAAATTATGTATTTTAATTTGTTTTGTTTTAAGATATAATTCATATTATAATGTCTAATATATATAATAGAGGTCTGCTATAGTTAAATTATAATTATATATATATATATGTTAGTGTAATTGAATGCTAGAGGTTAAATTTTTGAATTTGAAAATTTTGTTCGAAAGAAACAAGATTCCATAGCGATGTTCTGTTCTTTAGTAATATTCTATTGTATTGTAAGATAAGATACCTGAGGATGGCGTTAGAACGTCGAAAACGTTTGTATTGAACGAAAGCTAATTAAAAGAGAGTATTGATCTAAAACTGCAGTGTGTGCTAAGTATTTAATTATGCTTGGCAGTAGTTTCTTGAAAAAGGAGTGGCTGCTGTAAAGCAATAAAACTGCCATGCTTCTTTAAATTGCATGAGAGTGTTTGTTTTATTTTTTATGATTTTCTCCTAAATTTTGAGTGAAATTAAAACAAAATGAATGATTATGATAAATTTTAGTTTATTTTAACAGAATTAACATAAATTTTCTTATTATCTACAATATTTTTAATTTTCAGAATTTTATAGCTTATTTGAAGAAAAATTTGATGATTTTTCAAAAATTTTCAAAATATCATTTAACGAATGACATAATCAGAATGGGTTTGGTAGCCTATAAAATCAATAAGATGGAATAAAAAATCCAATTTCTAAAATTTAAAATAGTTGTAAAAATAAAATAGTGTATTTTTGGTTAGCCTTTGGAATATTTATAACTCTCCGTTTTATATTGGTTTAGTTCTATATAACATTGTTTGAGATTTTATAGGAAAATAAAATCTCATGAAAATTTGTTAGTTATACACTATCTGTATATACAGTGGATTCCGCTTAATTGGGACACGTCAGGCCAAGCCATTTGTCCCAATTAAGTGGCTGTCCAGGCAACATTAAGTAACCTAAGAATCCTTCTCTACAGATCAGGACACGTTGGGACTAAGCCATTTTGGTCCAGCTGTCATCACGAAGTAATAATAAATTCTAAAATAAAATATGTAATTTGTAGGTAAAAAAATAATAATTAGGAACCTATTAAAATAGGTACCTAATTATTAGTTTTTTACCGATCTCTGTCTTCAATACTGAGCCGCTGATATTCACGCCTCGCCCGCTGACTATAGAAATTCATTGATCTAATGCTTCTTCGACTTCTGGATCCTTTCCATCGCACTTTCTTTTGAATGTTCCTGGAATTTCTTTCTGTAATGCCCACTCCTCACGCAGTTGATTTTCTTGTTGTAGGAGACATGTCTATGGTAGATTTTGGTTTATTTCAGTGAGTCTACGATGGCTTGTATTAAATGGCTGGCTTTTAACTTTATTCAGCCAAGCAATTTTACTTGAGTGTAAAATCCTTTCTTGACATCTTGGCAAAGATTAGTGTATGTATGTGTAGCAATACTTTCGAAAAATCCCTAAAATATATCAAAAATTGAAAATTCCTTTTCTGCTACTGTCCCAATTAAGCGAAAAGTTGTCCCAATTAAGCATTTAAATTTTGTATTAATTTATTAGTTTGGTTTTCATTCTTTGAGATTTGTCCCAATTATGCGGCTGTCCCAATTAACCCGTGTCCCAATTAAGCGGAATCCACTGTATATACACCACACATAACAGCTACCTATATACTAATTTTCACAGCCTTTAGATTCATAGTGAAAATTAATGAGTTCTTACTGTATATTATATTATATGCAATTTAATGCAGTTTTTTAATCTTATCATTTTTTAAAAATTTTTATTGAATAATCAAGATTAGCATTTAAATTTGATATTTTTTTTAATCAAAAATAAATATTGAAATTTTTATTTCATTTTAGAAAAAGCAACCAGTCATTTGCAGTTAGAACCTGACTGGAATGCAATTTTACAAATATGTGATTTCATTCGTCAGGGAGATGTCCAGTAAGTTTGTTCATATTTCATACTAAAATGTTCTTAAATGATAGTTAACAATTCTTTTAGATATTTTAAATAAATATGTAATTTTTAGCCAAAAGAATTGAATGAATAAATAAATTTTTTTATAAAATATGATTTTAAATATCATTATACTTGTAGAAGATAAAACTGCTTATACTCTTTAATACTTTAAAATAAAAGATCAAAAATAGCACTAAATTGCAGCTGAGGTAAACAATTTTATTAGTTAACATGCAAACATTTTCGGCCATGTAGCCATCTTCAGGCATTCTATTCTAAGATTCAAAAATTAAAATTCTTACAAGGAATAAAACAACTA
>AYEL01007845.1:0-10059 GCA_000484575.1 Olivierus martensii | reverse complement strand
TATTGCTGAAACGCTGGAAATACTAAAAAGGAGAGAGCAGGAAGACCTAATAAATGATAGAACCTCTTGGGAACTACCAGACCCGTGGATATATGCCCTCAGTAAAAGAAAGCACCAATGAACTTTAATTGTGAATATTCCCAGCATTGTTTGTTATACCTATATTATCATAACTTATTTTTCTTTTATTATTATTTATTATTTTTTGTACTTTTAACACATTTTTTAATTTGATGTATTTGTTAATTATAACCATATTGAGATATGATGTATCGCGGTTGCCATAGCAACGTATTTGTTTTATTCCTTGTAAGAATTTTAATTTTTGAATCTTAGAATAGAATGCCTGAAGATGGCTACATGGCCGAAAACGTTTGCATGTTAACTAATGAAATTGTTTACCTCAGCTGCAATTTAGTGCTATTTTTGAGTTTAAATATCATTGTTTTCAATTTGTAATACAGTGGGTGATCGGTTAATGAACATAATCTGTTCAAAGACAATGTTCGTTATCCAATCATTGATTTACGATAGGTTTTTATGGGAATTTGATTAATTCTTTCTAGAAACCCAAAAAAATAAACAATTGAAAAAACAGTTACACTGCCTAAAATGAGATAATTATTAGTATTACTAGCATTATGGCAGGAAATTAATAAATATGTACAGAAAGAAATGTAAATAAACCACAAATTAAACAAAATGAAGAAGTGCTTTCGATTTATTTTGAAATCATCATCAGCTTCCAATAACAGAATAATAAACTTGTAACGACTCGAACCATCCCTGGTTCGGCTGCTACTTGTTGTTCGGACCCCACGACCCTCCACTCCCTCCTTACAAGGTCTCACTCGTATCCTCATCTTAATGTGGATGTCGGAGTTATATAATAAATCTTTAAATTTAGAAAAATCCTCCATCTCAACACTTTACAGTTAAACAAAATACTTTTATTAATAAATAAAACACCACTTACAAAACTTAGTAATTAAACCACTTAGGTCTCCCTTGCAAATAAAATTATTCTTATCCAAGAAGAACTTCCAACTGTTTAGGATCAAAGTCTATCATCAAACCAGAGAACTGCTTGGAATCTAAACATTAAAGTTCAATATCTTCAAAAGCACAAACCAGCAGTCCAAGAAAAACAGGTTTTATTAACTAAACATAAAAACGTTTTCGGTATATTTCTTATACCATCATCAGTTACAAGGACTTTAGAATACAACAGGTTTTAAACCTTAAAGTTTAAAATTTGTTGTATTCTACAGTGCTTGTAACTGATGATGGTATAAGAAATATACTGAAAACGTTTTTATGTTTAGTTAATAAAAGCCTGTTTTTCTTGACTGCTGGTTTGTGCTTTTGAGGATATTGAACTTTAATGTTTAGGATCATTCCAAGTTTCTGCAATTGGCGCTGTCGTTATTCCTCCTTCAACAAGTTGAACCAATACAACAAATGCAGGGAGACAAGAAAAACGTCCTCTACTAGAGCTTTTAATTACAAGATTATTTAGAAATTTTTATGTTAAAAATTTATAAATCATTTTACAATTAACTAATTTCTTTCTTTTAACACTCTCAAAATAATTATTCTTTTTTAACATAAACCAAATTATACAAAATCCTAACCAAAACAGAGTTACAAAATCAACTCCTCCGACCGACACTAGTTCTATCCAACATGGCAACTGCCGAAATAACACCTCACCTCGAGTAAGTCCTAAGTCCTTATTCTTCACAAACTGAATTCTATAGAATGCACGTAAAAATTTGTATGTGCATTCTATAGAATTCAGTTTGTTATTCTGTTATTGGAAGCTGATGATGATTTCAAAATAAATCAAAAGCGCTTCATCATTTTGTTTAATTTGTGGTTTATTTACGTTTTTTTGTATATATATTTATTAATTTCATGCCGTAGTGCTAGTAATACTGACAAAAAAATAAATAAATAAATTATACTACATTTATTTATATGTAATAACAATAATATATACATACATAGTCTCCATTTTAATCTATTATGTTTATTTTCCATTAAAGAATCTGTCCAATGTCGATTGCTTTGCTTTTCTCTCTTCAGGATTTTTTGGAAGTGATTAATAGCATTGTTGTCGTAGAGATCCCCAAGCCTATTGACCTCATTTTCGACGTGTAGAACGCAAACGTATGACGTTAATATAGAATTTTTCCTTAACTCACGTTTCGACATCAAGAACTCTTTAGCGACGATTCGAAATGACGCTATGATTTCTTCATTCTAGCGTTCTACGTCCTTCTCGTATTGCACGTTTGTGTTGCTAAAGCTCTCTATTGTCGTCGTAAGATCTCAAGCTTATTGACGTCGTCCTGGTATGGATGCATTCTAAGACCAAAAATTGTAAAATCTCTTACTTCTTTGATTTGTTTTACATTGTCTCCAAATTCATTTTAATTGGGAAAAATTGATTTGTTTTAAGTTGTCTCCAAGTTCATTTTAATTGGGAAAAACTATTTTTTCTTCCTTCCTTACCCATATGTCTATGAATGCGCAAGGCCTAAGCTTGTCATTCCGTTAGGTTAGTTAAGGACCAGATGGTTGAAGGATGAGGTTCAACTGCCCGGCCCGGACCCCTCCTGAAAAATTGAAGGAGTGGGACCTGGATCCTCCAGGATGGTAAGCCACAGCTTTACCACGAAGCCATTCGGCCAATCTGTTATTCCGTCAGTCCGCGGGTCACACAGTTTGTTCTGTGAAGTGTTTGTTATCTGAACATAAAAATCCTTCATGAAAGTGTTCATTATCTGAACAGTTCGTTAAGCAATCACCCACTGTAATTGAAGATAAACTTGTTCAATAAAATTTTATACAATATTAAAATGTAATTGAATAAATTAAATTTCATTAAGTAAAATCAGCTTTTAGAACAATAAAAAGTTTTATAAAAACCAAAAAGTATTAATTCATCATCAATGCACGTTATATAATTAAGCTTGTTGGAAGAACAGTCTTAAAATTTTAACTATAAGAATAAATATATAATGAATTAAAATTATAAATGAGTTTAATATTTTAAATTAAAAGAGTAAAATAGAAAAAAAATAACTAAATATTAAAATTTGGAAACTATTAAATGTGTTGAAAATACTCAGATATGAATATAAAAATTTTCATGGAATTTTTAGCAACTTAAAAATTTCATGTGAAATTTTTAAGTTGTTAAAAAACATAGGAATTGAAAAAATGATAGTATATGATGATGTAAGTAAAGTATATGAAGACAAGCAGTGTTAATGACTAAAAAAAATCCTGTAGATCAAGAATGAAAAGAATGCCAAAGGGCATTAATGCTCTATATGCATGAATTTGACAAAATCCTTGCTGCAACCAAAATAAATTGGCTTTGCAAATGAACATGTCAAGATCAACAGTTCAGTGAGTCCTAAAACAAGATTTTAAATACCTAAAACTTTAAAGCGTGGGACATCCTGTTAAGTGTTCAGCAAAAGAAGAATTGAGTCAAGAAAAGGTGGGCATTATTGAAGTGGTATGCTGATGACAACTACAAAAACATTCTTTTCATTTTGAGCAAAAGTTTAATAAGCAAAATGACTGCATTTATGCTAAATTGAGAAAAGATCTCCAGAGGTTTGGAAAAAATACCATAACCCAGAATCTAGCTTCACCATCACATAATTCCTTGCCACACTCACTGAGATGGTGTGGCATGGAAAGGTGAAGTTGCACTTTGTATTGCAGGAAGTAAAAGTGAATGCAAAGAATTACATGGAAGAAATTCTAGAATTGATTTGTAAAACAAGTGAACACTGGTCTTTTCAACCATATCAATTAGGCCTTCCAACAAGACTCTGGTCCTTACACAAGTCAAAATTAGAGGTGACTAACCTAGCATGTTCCCAACTTCATCTCCAGTGAAGAATGGTCTTCTGTATCTCTAGATCTGAATCCACTAAATTACAGCATATGGTTGAAGTTGGAATTAAAGATGTGTGCAAGACCTCATAACAGAGTCAACAATCAGAAAGTCTTTCTCTGAGAACGGGAGAAATTTCTTTGGAGAGTTTGCATAAAGTAATAGAGAATTGCCAGAGATTATACAACTGCATCAAAGCAAGAGAGGTCACCTTTAAGTGATCATTCTAATATTTAATTTATATTTCTTTAATATGCTAAAGAATTATTAAATTTATTCTTAAAAAAAAATAAAAATAAAAATACAAAACTTGTAAATGGGAATTTATGATCACACTGGTATCCAAAACATTAAGCAGTGCATACTTGTAATTAAATACATTGATAAACTGAAACAAAAACTTAGCCTTTATTCAAAATATTTATAATGTTATAAGGAATGCAAAAAGTAGGCAATAAAATAATTTATTTAAAAGCAATAAGAGAACATTTATGAGAAATTGAAATAAGGATCAATTCTCTGTCAACAATTTGCCCCATTAAAATTTGACCAGAACTTTGAGAAATTTTTTCAAATGCCAAAATTTGTCAAAAATAAAACTTTAAAACATCAATAAATTTAAGTAAGAACTTGACAGAGAAATAAAATTTTTCTGATACTTACAAAAATAACTCTAAAAAATATAATAAACAATTATTAGTTTAATAAATTAATAAACAGATGATGGAGAATAAGTCTAATAGTCAAAATGAAAATTTTTATTCATATTTAAGTTGAAAAATAATATATAAATTTTGAGTTGATATTGTGAAAATTTAGATTAAATTGTGTCATCATTAGAAAATTTTTGTAAAAATAATTGAGAAAAATATCAGATATTTTTATTTTAAGTATCCAATATATAACTGAATATAATTTTTTTGTGTTCATGAACCAAAAATATTTGGATTGTTATGAAAAACAATTTTATAAATGAATAATATTAAAGTTTCAGTATACTTAGTGTTTCTTTGTTCAAATGATTAATGATTATTTATATATTTATTTTTCAGGGCAAAATATGCCATTGATGCTATTAAGAAAAAATTATATGCCCAAAATCCACATGTTGCATTATTTGGTTTGCAGGTAAAATAAATTTTTGTAATAATTTTAATAAGCTTACTGAATTTTTTCTCAAAGAAAGAATATATTTATCATATTTTCTGATCAATAATTATATTGTTCATATATATTCATTATTAGTTTCTAGTTATAAAATTGAAGCAAATTGTAATAAATCTGAGAAACTTGTTTTATCATTTGCATATATTTTTTTATTAAACCAAAACAAATATTAAAATTTTCCAAATATTTGTATCTATAAAATTTTTATCTTGATACAATTATTTCATTATAAAATATTAGTATAAATAACATTATATAAAAATATAATAGAGAAATACTGCCTTTAATATTGCCTTGCAGAGCATTGATTTATTATGGTAGTATTTATTTCTGAAATATTTTTTTCCTAAAAAAAAAATATTCTAATTACAAAAACTAAACACTTTTTCACAAGATAATTTATTATAATATTGATTACACTTGGATCCATTTTATCAGTCCTCATCAGTTATAAAATATAATATTTTTGAAAAAATTTAAATTTGTATAATAAGCGCACACTCAAATAAATGATAAATTTTAATTATATATTATAATATATGAATTAATAAATTATTATATATTATAATATATGAATATGAAATAAATTGCATGAAATTATATTAGTAAAAATTATGATACATTGAAATTTATAATCAAGTGTATTAAGAATATAAAGAAAATAATTGAATTACATATTTTTATTCATAAAAATTAACATAAAAATAGTGGAGTTAACCATGAGAGTTGTGCATATTCTATTTGAATTCTTACTATATTTATCCCATAATTCAAAATATCCATAACCAAGCTTCAGAGAGATTTTTCTTAGTCTTGGGAATTTGACTAAATGATGACATTTTGCTTGTCCACATCTATATTTGCTAGTCAGACTGACTCGTGTATATATATATACAGGGTCGTGCAGGTAAATCCGGACAAATTTAACGCACGAATTTCGCTATTTCTGTTTTGGCGGGAATTTGGCTATACTTGCACGTGACATGGTAGTGACCTTGGTAGAGAGTAGGCATTCACAAAATGGCCGCCAAGTCATCAGCACGTGCAGAGCACGATCGGAAAGTGGCTATACTCGATTCTCTTCGCGCCGGAAAGTCGCCGCGAGAAATAATCGAGTAGTTCGGTTACAAAAAGACGCAGGTTTATGACCCAGCGAAGAAGTTCAGGGAGTCTGAGACGGAGGAAGTTATTCCTGACCGGGTCAAACATCGAAAGCGGTCTGACTAAGAGGAGTGACGAATTTGTTGCCGATTTGATCGAGTGGCGATTTGTCGCCGATTTGGATCGAGTGGCGATTTGTCGCCGCAGTCGCCCATACCATTGGTCGCCCGAGTTGTGGCCTCCCTCAAGCCCCGACTGCAATCCCCTCGACTATTACGTGTAGGGGCGTTGTCGAATCAAAGGTCAACGAAAACCACCACAACAGCAAAGACTCCCTGAAAGCTTCCATTGTCGAGGTCATGACCTCGTTAGACCGAGAGGAGTGAAGCGTGCATGTCAGAGTTTCCGGACCCGCCTGGAAAAAGTTGTAGCATCAGATGGCGGCTACATAGAGTAACTGCAATTGTAAATAATGTAAATATGTTTTTATCTAGTTTTCTTTATAATAAATTTATTTTTTCTTGCAATTTTGTCATTTTTAATTACATCGCGATTTGTCCGGATTTAACTGCACGACCCTGTATATACACGTACACACAGTCTGAACTTGTTAACATGCAGTAGTCGGGATCCATGGTTAGTAAATTGCAGGTTAAGTGAACCGCGAGTTACAGTACTATATTAATATAAATTGAGCGATTAATATAAGTTCTAACATTGATATGAATTTTCTGTGTGATTTCAGTTTGTCATGAAAGAAAAATAAAATAATACCTTTACTTTGAAAACTTGTTTTATTAAAATACACATAAAAACTTTACTTAATGATAAAGATGTCTAGGAATGATATAAAAAGCAATTGCTTATCAAGGTAGCCAATGTGTAAGTGTGTGTGTGTGTAAGTGTGTGTAAGTGTGTGTGTGTGTGTAAGTGTGTGTGTGTGTGTGTGTGTGTAAGTGTGTAAAATGTTGTGTATTGATAGAGGGCCTCGAAACAAGTCAAAAATGTCTCATGAACATATGGTCTAAATCACACTGTTTTTGAGTTATGACCCTTTAAAGCTAGCCAATTACCATCAAGCTTATAAAGCGTCATGCCGCATTGCATTGTGTCATTCGCATTCTTACTATTTGGTAGTAAGTAGGAGAGTGATTCATTTTGGTAACATGACACATCGTGATGCTTTGTAAGCTTGATAGTGATTGGCTAACTTTAAAGGGTTATAACTCGAAAACAATGCAATTTAGACTATATGTTCATTAGACATTTTCGACTTGTTTCGAGGCCACCTATCAATACACAAAATTTTACGATGAAGTTTTTCTTCACCCCGTACATACCGTAATACCATACAGAGTGGAAGAAAAGTCTGTACCCCACCAAATAACTTGATAAATATTATAGATTTCAAAAATCTCTTAATGGCAACAAATAGGAAGTTACGGGTGGGCTACCCGATGGTGACCTTCAAATGAGTTTATTATGCAAATGAGGTCAGTTGCAAATCCTGTCTCATCAATTGTAACAGATAGGGAAAATTTTCTAATTATAAACTTATTTTGCATTCAATTCTGAACTCAATAAAAAAAACTTCATCAAAATTGGATGAATAGTTCTCTCAAAAATGGAACAAAAACATTTTTACACACAAAGGGTTGACGATTATTTCTGATATGTAAATAACAAACCAATGCCAAAACATAGTACCCAAATCAATAAATTGAAAACAGTCTAATCAACAAGAAAAAATTAATAAAGAATGTGAGTACAATTGAGCATGATGCTGGAGTTCCTCACATCCTTGAGTGTCAATAGAAATCTCCGCACAAAAAGCTCTCATGCAGTCTTAAAGATTCTCTACTGTTTTATGCAAAAATGAAAGTTGTTGTGGCCTCATCAATTGCTGTTTGTGAGCAAACTGATCTTGGGCATTTCAAGGAATTGATGTATGATAGATCTAAATGTTTCATTTTTGGGAGAACTATTCATTTGATTTTAATGAAGATTTCTTTATTGTGTTCTGAATTGAATGCTGAAGAGAATGGTTTGAGATAGGATTTGCAACTGTACTCATTTGCATAATCAACTCATTTGAAGGTCACCATCAGGTAGCCTACCCATGACTTCCTATTTGTTGTCATTAAGAGATTTTTGAAAGCTATGATATTTATCAAGTTATATGGAGGGGTTCAGTTTTTTCACCTTGTATATATAAATATATTAAGGAATTGCTTGCTGGGAAATGTGTGTTTAAACAGTCAGTTAAGTCATTCTGCACATTGCATAAGCTAATTTAAATACAATGTTGCCATTTCAATTTTATTTATAACCTTTTTCTCCCATTTATATTACCTTACTTTTTAAAACACATGTTATTCAATAATAATAATAATATATCAAATCATAATTCAACCTAATATAATCTTAAAAGTATCCAAATATTCCAAAACTATATTTTTGGATTTTTTTAGCCTATTTTTTGAAATGAAATTTGGACCTTTATAATTTTAGGACTAATTAGCAGATTTTCATGAAATTCTTTAGTGATCTGCTAAAAGGACATCTTGATGCTGCATCCTTTAATCATGCTGAATAGAATTTCATTTTTATTACAATTTTAGTTTATATTATATCATCTATGCTACTTAAATCTATGTTAAAAATGGAAACATAAAACCAATGCATTTCAAATGCTAGATACAGTAAATAAAAAATAAATGAACCTTTAGAAAATAGGCAATTTTAGTTCATTCTGGAACTGCTTGTTAAAATTTAAGAAATTCTTAAAATTTTATCAAATTTAAAATTAATTATAAATCTAATAATAATTTGTTAGTAAATGAGAATTTTTGATAAAATTATAGATTATATTTATTGAAAATAAAATCATAACTTTAAAATTTATGACAATATAAAAGATTTGAAAAAATCAATTGGTTTTAATTCATTGATGTCCATGATTGTTTACAAATTAAACCTAATTAATTTGCAAAAAATTAAAATTGTGAAATCTCATTTAATTTTCATCAAAATTTTTTGAAATTTTTACAGTTTTATTACGTTTTTTGTCATAATTCTGAAGATGTAAAATTTTTTTTGAGTTTTATTTTTTTCACAGTTTTTTGTTCATTATATGAAATTGGAGAAAACAATTTTTATATATGAAATCTTAGTCATCTAATGAAGTGTTTAATATTTTTTGATAGCAGCAAGTCTTATGAATAAAATAAATATGAAGAAAATTAGATATTTTAAATGAATGAGGAATGAATGAAGAAAATTAGATATTTTAAATTATTGATAATGAAAATTTACATAATACTTGGTATTTTAAGTTAATTAATTAATTAGTCAAAAAGTGACAAAAATTTATTAAAATATTGTCATTTTTTTAATTTTTCTTCATTTCAATAATTTTTATCTTAATTTTTTGTAAATTTTTGAATTTATAACCAAAAAAACAACATATATGAAGATTGTTCACTTGCATACATAAACAGTTATAACATTTTCTACTTTATTTTAATTGGCCTAGGGATGCTTTTTTGACACACTACACCAGGGGGTTCCCAACGGGATTAATGAAATTTTAAAGGGGATCGATGATGATCAAGGGGTCTATAGGGGGTCGATAGCCGCATATGCACTGGTGATTGATTGGCATAATCAAGATCAAGGATCCCATTGATTATAAAAAAAAATTTATTAATAAAATTGATAAATAATTGTTTATTGATATAAAGCTATATCATGTAGTAAGGAAGAAATCATATGAAATAAATATAAGGGAAAAAATGCACTAAAATTACTTAAAATATTTTAAAAACCAATAATAATTTTTTAAAATATATTAATTTTTAATTTGCAATTGT
>AYEL01007777.1:0-28833 GCA_000484575.1 Olivierus martensii | reverse complement strand
AAAAAAGGGCGACGTAGGGACATGCCCATACTGATACTGAACAAAATTCTATATCATATTCCTAAATATCTTTTTTAGATTTTAAATAAAAAAGTTTCATACATACATCCATACATACATACATAATCTGTATTTTATAAGTATATAGATGATTCTGGAGTGTTTAAAAATTTTTCAGATAGTGCATCTAAAATATAATACACTTTGAAACCTTTGCTTCTGCTTTTAACAACTTTTATTGATTTGTATTTTTTAAACTAGCACTTAAATGAGTAGCAGTAAGTTGTTTTCACAAAAATAAAACATATTTTATTCAAATATAACATTTTCAGTACTTCTGTACTCTCATCAAAATACCAAGAAATATTAATCAATATTTTTTTATAAAACTACTTATCTATTTTAGAACAATTTATTTATTTTTAATATTGAATGCATATTATCCATAATTCCAAATAATAGACAATAGAAAACAATAAATAAAACAATAAATAAAACATTTTTTCCCTATTATTGTCTATAATTTGTAATTTGATCTGTTTTTTTAGGATAAGTAATTTTATAAAAAACTAATTTTTTAAAATCCTCATCCTTTTTGGTCAAATGACCTTTATACCTATAAATGTGCAGCATTTCCTTCAGAAGAATTTTTACACAATGCATAAAAGAAAGTAAGAGAAAGAAAGAATATGAAAGGATTATAGGCTATGAAAGAAAGTATGAATATTTGATGAATTTCATGAAGGTTATATATAGAAAAGTAAAGGACATATATGAGAGAGCAAGTAATGGTAATAATATTAATGAAATAGAAACAGACATGAGCAAAGAATAAACAAGAGCAGAATATGTAGTACTTTAGGCAACAGTGGTCAATATCAAGAAAATTAAAAAAGTCAAAAAAAGCAAAACAAAAAGATGGCATATAAAAGAGGATATATAATATTTGGAAAGTTAAGAAATGACAAAGACAAATATAACAAAGATCTAAATTTTAAAGTGAAGTCTACCAGGTCCTGCTAATAAACAACAATAACAATGTAGAATAATTCTATATAAAGGTGACCAGAAGAAATCTACATAATAGACTAGCAGAGCACAAGAATGGCATCAAGAAAAGATAAATTGACAATGGCACTAGTGAGATTAATTTATGAAGAGGACAGAAAAATAAAATGTGAGGAAGCTAGTTATAAAAATGTGATACATGCATGAAACAACTGAAATACTGAGATGAATAAAGCAGGAAAACATAATGAATGAACAAATGGCAGAGAATGTGTTGAAAGCATGGCAGCTAGCTATAAAAGAACACCTTTGAACTTTTAAAGGTTTTGTTCTAATTAGGTATTAGCACTTAATAAAATTTAAATGCAAACATTGATAATTGACATTCTATTGATTTTGTAACTAAAGGAACATGTAATGTGTGATCTGTAAATTATTTTTTATTTAAATTTATAATTTTTTTTCTTCTGTTATTGTCTATAATTTGTAATTTGAACCATTTTTCTAATTACAAATATAAGTAATTAAAGTAATAAGTAATTTAAGTAGTTTTGTAAAAAACATTGATTAATAATTCTTGGTGTATTGAAATGGGTATGGAAATAGCAAAAACATTATACTTGAATAAAATAAGTTTTTTTAATGAAAACAGTCTACTGTTATTCATTTAAGTGTTAGTTTAAAACATATGAATCATTAAGATATAAAATTGATAAACATCATTTTCTGGTTATGCAAAAATTATCCAGCTTGTGGATTAACCCCAATTAATCTGCAACCTGGATAATCCAATTCGTGATAATGGGGAGTCTAATTCAATCAAATATGAAAGTACTTACCTGTTTTGAAATATTAACATGATTAATAATGTCTTCAGGTATAACTTTTGCTATTGTAAACAAACATTTTAGCAGTTGAAGATTTCTGGATTGGTGAATTATTGCCAAATGAAGAATACTGTAAAAAACAAAAAATATTAATAAGTTACATTAATATTTTATTTTTTATATATACAGGTATAATGAACAGCTGTAATATTTTCTCCTACTTATGATTTTATTTATGACTTTGATAATCTGATCTTAAAATTCTCTTGCAACATTCTGAATTTTTCTTAGCCTATTGACTATAGATATTTTTGTTTTATTAAAAATTTATAATCAGTTGATGGCCACATAGTAAAGCATTCACTTACCATCTTGGAGAATCCAGATTCAAATCAGGACAATTTTTTTTATAAACTTGGAGTTTTGGTCTTCTATTATTTATTATTACAACTAAAATTATACCATTTTCAGTCATTTTCAACTTATGATTTTTCAATTTATGATAGAGTTATCAAAACATAACCCCATTGTAGGTCAAAAAAATCATAAATTGAAAACCTAAGTTGTAAGTTGAACTAGCAAAAGTAGAGGAGAAATTGTATATACAAACAAACAAACACAAACAAACACACACAAACACACACACACACACACACACACACACACACAACTATAAAATACTGATTTCTACTTTATGACAACTATTTTGCTGTTTACAACCAATATATTATTACAAATTTAATTACTGTATATTCTAATGTAACTCCGCCATGTTACTCATGCCAGTCCTAAGCCTGGATAAAGGAGGAAGTTAACTTTGACCTATCCTATTTTTATTTTATTATGCACTCCATGATTATTTATCGTTTCTATATGCTAACGTATTATATTTTAGTTTAAAAGTTAACTTACTTCCACATTCTCCATTATTTTATTATGCACTCTATTATTTATTTATCGTTATTTTCCTATGTTTTTATTTTATTATGCACTCTATTATTTATCATTATTTTCCTATTATTTTACGCATTATATTTTAGTTTAAAAGTTAACTTACTTCCCACGTTCTCCGCCTTCGTATTATATTTTAGTTTAAAAGTTAACTTACTTGCACCTTCTCCGTCCTAATTATATTTTAGTTTAAAAGTTAACTTACTTCCACCTTCTCCATCATAAACGCACTCTATTATTTATTTATCGTTATTTTCCTATATGCTAACGTATATTTAGTTTAAAAGTTAACTTACTTCCCACGTTCTCCGCCTCCATCGTTAGCAATCACAAGTCTATTATTTATTTATCGTTATTTTCCTATATGCTAACGTATTATATAGTTAGTTAGTTAACTTACTTCCATCTTCTCCGTCGTAGTTGGCAATCACGTGATATGGAATCGGAACCCAATCCCGGAAGCTACCTGGCAATCCGTGATACGGAGTCGGAACCCGTATCTGGAAGAACTATCCCAGGTTAATTGATGTCATCTTTATTATACATATAATATTACCACTGAACTGATATGAGAAAATAAGAAATGATCCGTATCGGTGTTTTGTTCGATATATAAATTAATTGTAAAGAGATATCGGTGTTTTGTTTGATATATAAATTAATTGTAAAGATAATGACAAAAATGAATTACTCCTTTTGATATATAAATTAATTGTAAAGATAATGACATGAATGAATTACTCTAGTGAACTAATAACTTTGAACTTGTTACGTATAAGTATGTAAATGAGCAAATGACTAATAACTTTGAACTTGTTACGTATAAGTATGCAAATGAGCGAAGTAACTAATAACTTTGAACTTGTTACGTATAAGTATGTAAATGAGTGAGTGAGTCTAATTAATTGTAAAGATAATGACATGAATGAATTACTCTGTAAATTAATAACTTTGAACTTGTTACGTATAAGTATGTAAATGAGCGAGTGCGCTAGTGTTCGTCGCTCGAGTATAAAAGATCGACGCAGTCGACAAGCCGATTGAGGTGCTGTTTGATAACGAAAGGTGTTGTTTCATAACCGGAGGTGTTGAATCCAGACGTAAAATTGGCAAGTGACATTTGATTTCTTGTAGAGATCGACGATTGTTTGAAGTTTGTATCGGAAGTGGAGGTAGTAGAATTTAGTAATATTTAAGGTTCTTTTTTTTGTGAATAATTGGATTGTCGATATTTGAGTTAGATTAAACAAGTTTTGTTGATTATTTGATTGTTGCTTTATTAGAGTTTCAATAAAGCATTTATTAACACTTTTGTAAGTGTTTTTGAGTCTAATAAATTTTATATTTTACGTTATCTAACTTGTTTGAGATTTTCTTCAATTTATTTAGCATAAGTTTCTAACATTGTTTTGTTCATTTTATTTCTAACACCTAATCGGTATTTTTAGTTATAAGTTCTGATTTCCGTTTTTGTTTCGTCAATTAGATGTTACGTTATTGTTAGATTGTTTTGTAGTTAGTTAGTATTAAGTTAGAACTTAGAAAAAGACCTGAGCTCAAGCCGAACTCTGGATTGCAGAGTTGCTAGCCATTAGGAATAAGTAGAATTACATAGTATTGACATTCGTTCAAATTCACGACTTTGCAGGTTGGGCAATGGGCCAGCAACCCATTCCTGTAAAACAGTCAAGAGCTAAAGAAACCAGCACAAATCAAAATCAAAATCCTACCCCCCTTTGGTAGAAACAGTGAGATCCTCCAAGATCATATGAATCTGGCTGATCAAAGCCTCACGGAAGTCGGTCAGAGGAATGACCTGTTGACACCAAAATCCAAACTTCGCCTAGCCTGTTGGAATGTCCGCACTCTGTATCAAACAGGCAAAACTGCACAGGTAGCAAAAATCCTCAACAAACACAATATCTCTATAATGGGTATCAGTGAGACTCATTGGACCAATTATGGTGACATGAGGCTACATTGCGGGACAAGATTGGTTTATTCAGGAGATAAACAGCATCACAGAGGTGTGGCTCTCATGATCAACAAAAACTTTGCTAACTCTCTAATTAAATGGGATGCAGTTAGTGAAAGAGTTATATATGCAAGATTTAACTCAAAACATGCAAAGCTTTCTATTATCCAGTGCTATGTTCCTACCAATGATGAAGAGGAAGATAAAAAAGAAGAATTCTATGTTAACCTCCAGGATGTCATGGAAAAAGTGCCACAGCATGACGTTCTCATATTAATGGGTGACTTTAATGCTAAAGTTGGCAAAGACAATCTAGGACATGAATGGATTATGGGTAGAGAAGGCATTCCTGGAAAAAATGAAAACGGCGATCTCCTTGTTGATTTCTGCCATAAAAACCAACTTATTTTAGGAGGCACAATCTATCATCACAAGGATATACACAAAAAAACATGGGTATCTCCTGATGGGCATCACAGTAACCAGAGTGATCACATTATGATCAATAGGAAATGAAGGACATCACTTCTAGATGTGTGAGTAATGAGAGGCATTGACATAGGGTCAGACCACTACCTACTCTTGGCTTCAGTAACACTGAAACTCAGAAACATCAAATTACAAAAGAGATGCCCAACATATTATAACAGCACCAAACTTAAGGAAGCAGAAATTGCTAATAGATTTGAAAGAGCTATTGAATCGATACTGCAGGAGATTTCTCCCCAAACCTATTCAAACCAAGACATTGAAGGTCTATGGTCAAAAATAAAAGAGATCTACCAGGAAACAAGTGAAGATATTCTGGGATTTAAAAACAACAAAAGAAAAGACCGGATTTCTGATGATACATGCAGAAAATAGAAAAACGCAATAGTATTAAAAAGAGAATTCTAAATTGTTCTCAACCTAAAATAAATGACAATCTAAAAAAGCAATATAAAGAAATAGACAAGGATATTAAAAAAAGTGCTCAAAAAGATAAAGAAAACCATATAAACTACCTAGCAGAAAAAGCAGAGGTTGCAGCAAGGATAAATGACACCAAAACTCTCTTTAATATAACCAAACAACTTGCTGGGACAAAGTCATCTGGCGCTAGTATAATCTTGGATAATAATGGAAATAAAATAACAGAAACAAATAAACAGTTGAGTAGATGGGCTGAATATTTCAAAGAATTGTTAAATAGAGAAAATATATATGACTCCATGACTCTCAACCAAGGCACTCTGCTAGGGATAAATGAAAGCAGCATTACAACTGATGAGATCAAAACCGCAATAAAAGAATTAAAAAACAATAAAGCTCCTGGCATAGATCTAATAAGTGCCGAAATGTTGAAAATCAATAACACAAACATTGTTCAGCACCTTTGTAATCTATTTAACAGTGTTTGGGAAAGGGAGAAAATTTCGGAAAATTCCAAAGAAAGGGGATTTAAAAAATTGCTCAAATTGGAGAGGGATTACTCTTCTTTCTGTTATTGGCAAAGTTTTCTGCAAAGTCCTGCTAAACAGGTTAACCACAGATATTGATATAATATTAAATAAAGAGCAAGCTGGTTTCAGAAGAAATAGAAGCTGCAGTGATAATTTATTCATACTAAGGAACATTATTGAGCAATGTAATGAATACAACTCTGAAATCCATTTTGCATTCATAGACTTTGAAAAGGCCTTTGATAGCATAAACAGAGATTCATTATATAGTGTTCTGCATTATTATGGAATCCCAAATAAATTTATCAATATTATTAGAGATCTTTATTCAGGCTACAAATGCAGGATTAAGCACTGCGGGATGATGTCGGAGGCCTTTGAAGTCAAGACTGGAGTCAGACAAGGTTGTATCCTGTCCCCATTTCTCTTTCTTTTGGTCACTGACTGGATCATATGGAAAACAAATCTCACTTCAGACTCAGGCCTCTATTTAAATCCATGGACAACAATTGATGATTTAGAAATTTGCAGATGACATCTGTATAATATCACCAAATAAGGAGTCCCTTCAAAACAGGATTAACCTTTTGAAAAGTCTTGCTTCTAAAAGCAATCTAAAAATAAATATCAGCAAAACCAAATATATGTGCAACAAAGAACAAGAACAACTCTCTATTGATGGGCAGGAAATAGAAGCAGTTGATGACTTTGTGTACCTTGGAAGCCTCATTAATAAAAATGGAGATATAGGCACCGAGATCAAGAGAAGAATATCCTTAGGTTGGGCATGTTTCAATTAATTAAAAAATATATGGAAGAACAGATGCCTCTCTGACCAAACAAAAATGAGACTCTATCAATCCAATATCAGAACTATTGTGTTATATGGTGCTGAAAATTGGAAAATATGTCAGAAAGACCTGAAGAACATAACATCTTTTGAAACCAAATGTCTAAGAAGCATATTCAAGATCAAATGGTTCCATAGAATCACTAATGAAGAGGTTTACAGGAGAGCACAAATTGTGAAGATTGCAGAAGAGTTAAAGAAGAGAAGATGGATATGGATTGGACACATTTTAAGGATGAATGAAGAGAGACTTCCTAGAAACATTTTATTTTGGGATCCAGAAGATGGATTGGACACATTTTAAGGATGAATGAAGAGAGACTTCCTAGAAACATTTTATTTTGGGATCCAGGTCAAAAAAAAAAAAAGAGGAAGGCCCAAAAACACTCTAAAGAGAACATTACAGAGGGATTTGGAAAAATGGAATCTATCATGGACAGATGTTGAAGGACTAGCCCAAGACAGAAACAACTGGAGAAGATTTGTGCTGGCCTCATGTGTTAATCAACACGAAGAGGACTAATTATTATCTAAAATATTCTAATGTACAAGTATCTCCTTTTTGAAAATTTGTTTTGCATCATTTCATTTTTATGAAAGACATATTAGTACCTGTTTTCACTAACCATAAGAAATCTGAAGACGATTCTAAAACTTTTTTTTTGAAAAGAAATCAGCAGGATGGTCATTTAATAATGAAGCAGTTCATTATTCTGAAGGATCTGGATTCAATTCCATATCCTATATCTCTGTTTAGCAGTAGTAGTTTGATTCTAGATATTGAACCCCATCCTTCAACCTTCTAATTGACCCCATCAGGGACACTGACAAGCCTATGATGGTCTCTCAAAGTCATTACCACTAGATATAGTATATATGTTACAGGTAATATGTGAAATCTGATTAATGTCGAGATTAACTAGGAGATGTCAACATTATCCAAGTACAGTGGATAAAGACAGAAATAAAAAATAATTTATCTTGTTTTCATTCTTATCCGGATAATCTCAACATTAGCCAATAAAAATTGGATAACGTTGAAGATTATTTGTAAAAGTAAGCACAAACGGCTATAACATCCTGCAATAAAATAAGAATTTCTGAACTGAAATGCAAAAATAAGAAGACAGTAAAATTTATCGTATATAAGAAATTATAATACAAAATGTTTTTTCTTTAATACCTTCAGATGTAAGGTTTTTGTTTTTTCTTTAACAGTAAATAATATAATTTATATAAAAAAAGTTCTGTTGTATTTTAGGAATGGCAACTTTTTAATATCTTTTACAACACATGTGTTAAAGAAATAATTTCTGCGATTAACTGAAGAGGACCGTTTGAGGTCGAAATGCATCTTAATAAATGCAGAAAATTATTTGTGAAAGAAAGTGTAATATTTAATTATTTGTTAAGGAAATTATATGTCAAGATTTAAAATTATATATTAATTTATGTTTTGAAAATTTAGTAATTGTGTATATTAGTGTAAAATTTTTAAGAAAAAAAAAAAAATTTTTTTTTTAGAGGTTGAAATAATAAATAGTTTTTTGGAAATTATGCTTTAATTCATCCAATTCCTGCAAAACACTGATAATCATAGTGATATGAAGAATTTGGCTGGATAAGAACAAATACGGTATATTTACTGTTTAAATATTAAATATAATACAAGATGATTAAAAATTCTACTGCTAAACTTCAGGGGGGTGATAGAAACAGACAAGATAAGCACTTTTTTCCTCATAATGTACCCTCTCCGGGGCATAGATTTTGAGCTTCGAGCCTTAGAAATTTGTCTTGAACCAATTTGTGTTGGCTGAATTGTGCTTCATTTCAACTATGTTAAAAGACTGCCAAAGACACTGATTTTCTGGGAGCAGTTTTATTCATAGACAAGATGTGTTTTACACGGGAGCGATGCTTGACTAGTCACAACAGCCATGTGTGGGCTGAGAAAAATCCTCAAGTATGACTTCCTGCTGGCTCTCAACATTGGATCTCCATTAATGTTTGGGTTGGAATTCTTGATGACTTTTTATATCTGCCCATATGTATTGACTCCCAGCCTAAATTCTCGAATCCACTGTATCTCGTCTCACCTAATCTCGATTGTCTACTTCAGCTGGTCTAGTTGGTCTACACCATCATTGGTCTACACACATACACAGCCATGAGGGCAATAAATAAAAATTGCACATGTGCAATTATTTCTTCAAACTTTGAATGTGATATTGATATTATCCAAGAACGGGTTTTATTTTGTCAACTGATGATGCCACTTTCCATTCTATTAGAACACTAAGTGACAGGACGAAACAAGCCCTTCCACAGGCTGTCCACATCTGCAAAAGGGTCAGCTGGATTGTAGAGGATGGAGATTGATGGCCAGATCTGGACCCCACGATAAACATTTTCAAGGGATGGGATCCGAGACTCAAACTCGGGTCCTCCAGAGTGGAAAGCCAAAGCGTTTCCACATAGCCAATCTGGCCGACTATCCAAGAGCAGGTGAATAATGTCAGTATTATCTAGATAAACATCAAAAAATAATAAACATCCACTTTTTATTAAACATTATCCATGTATTTTGGATAATGTCAACATTTTCTGGATAATATTGATATTATCCAAGTTCGGACTTTATCTGTAACATAAATGAAGACAGCCCTTATAAGCAGTGAAAATAATTCAATAAATGAATGTTTTATTTAATTAAATAAAACATTTCCAGCTAGATGTTAGTCATCTTCAATGATAAAAAAAAAATGTTTTTATAATGAAACATTAGAATTGCAGAAACAAACATCACAAAATTTAAAAAATTCAGCATGTACACATGAAGTGAATAAGTTTGCCTTCTGCTCTTATGAGAAGTAGGTTTCTAACCCAACTTGTCACACACTCTTTGGATTTATAAAGTCATAAAGATAGCTACAATTTTTTACTTTATCCCAAGCGGTACTGGGTGAGTTGCTATAATAAACTATCTGCAGTTCAATTAGAGCAACATAAAGAATATTACAGCTGTTTATGTATGAGATAAGACCATTTTTGTATATATTAGGATTTTTTGATATAAATTAAAATTTTATAAAAAATACTACTAAAAGTTATACAAACAATGTAAGAATAAGTAAATAAATACAAAGTATTAATAAAAATGAAAATATTTCATTGAATTTATGCAATTTTTTAATAATTACAGTAGAACCTCGATATCTCGAATCTCACAAGAACAAAAAAAATTCAATATAAAGAGTTTGAGATATCAAGGTTCAATTTTGAATAAAGATTTTTATGTCAATAAAAATTTAATACTGACAAAATTTTTATGTCAGTATTAAATACTGTAGTTTTTAATACTGTATAAATAGTTTTTAATACTCTTTTTTCCATGAAAATTAGCATCTAAATACTCCTACATTTTATAAACCAAAGTTTGAAAATATCACTGAATAGATGCAATCATATTGATAAAAAAGATAGTCAACAAACCATATGCTATAGTTTTCGAATTGGAAAGTCAACCTATCATATTGATAAAAACCTATCAACAATTAGAAGTGAAACTTAGAAAATGAAACTACTGTACTGCATGTTCAATATTCCCAGCATGCACAAAAAAGTTCCTGTTCCAGTTATCGATAGCATATTTACATTCTTTTGTTAAATTTAAATCCTTTGTTTAGACTCCAAAAGCGAGGGAAAATTCGTATTTTTAATTTCATTCATGACTTGTTTAGTTCAAAGGAGATATTGTTATCTAAAAATATCAATCATTTTGTTAGTTGGCTAACATTTCATATAAAAAAACTATTTTTTCCACAATTTCATATACTGTATAGAACAAAAGTTGTGAAAAAATAAAGTTCCAAAAAAAGCTTATATTATTAGAAAGAGAATAAAAAATACTATAAACTGTGAAAATTTCAAAACATTTTGATGAAAATTAAGCAGGATATGATAATTTTAATTTTTTTTTGTATATTAATTAGGCTTGATTTTAATTAATCGCTGGCACATGATTACAGGCAGAAATTGAAATGTCAGGTACTTAAGAGGTTAATTTCATTTTGATCAAATTTTGTCGTCAAGAATAAAATTCCTGGTTTTAACATTATGTCTATGGAAAATTGAACTGTGGGTTTACAAATTCTCACTTTATAAGCCCATTTCAAGAACTAATTAACTTATAAAGTTGTGAACCTCCTATATATACATTAGTAAAAAAGCTTGATATTGTTGGCATTTTTGATATTTAATACTAGTTCATGTTTCTTTTGTATCAATCAAACAAAACTGATTAATTATTCAAGATAAAATATATTTCTTCCCAATACATGAAATAATATATATTACAGAAAAAAACATAATAAAAATGCTATTGAAAAGTGTTGATCAAATTAAAATGGGTTAATATTCAGAATTGCTTTTTAACAGTAGTTTTTTAAAAGTTTTTCTTGCAATCTGTTTCTTTTTTATGTTATCAAAAGAGCTTGTTATCTGTTACTTTGTATTAATATGAAATAAAGCTAGAGGCTAGCTGTTTATGAAATATAGAAAGAAAAACAAAATTTTGGCACACTCCAACATTTAAGTATTTATTATATTTCTTTAATTTTAAAAAGCATGTAAAGAAGTTAACTCTGATCTATCCTATTATTATTTTATTATGCTCTCCATTATTATTTCTTATTATTTTCATTATTATTAAACATATGTTTAGTTTAAGAATTAACTCACTTTTCACATTCTCTGTCTCATCAGTTAGAAACTGTGTGCTACAGACATAGCACATAAATTCTAACTCTCTCAGCTCTTGATGTCATCAGTACGATCAAGATTTAAAAATGCTACAGACATAACACGTAATATCTAAATCTTGATTGTATTGATGATGTCATCTATTCTAAATCATTTTTACTGATCCGATATGAGAATATAAGAATGATCTCTTTTCAATGTTTTATATTCAGTACATAAATAACTGTAAAGAGGATGACATGAATTGATTACTCTAAACTAAGAAACTTGAACTTGTTGCATGACTTATGTAAATGAAACAAGCTTGGGACTGTGAAAGTCACTACTAACTGTAAAGAGGATGACATGAATTGATTACTCTAAACTAAGAAACTTGAACTTGTTGCACGACTTATGTAAATGAAACAAGATTGGGACTGTGAAAGTCACTATGATAAAAATGTGTGTATAAAATGACACAGTGAAGTGTTATGTTAGTGACTTGTAAATTTCTTGCAAAATTGACAGTTGCTTAAATTTGTATCAGAGAGTGGAGGTAATAGAATTAATTAGTATTTAAGATTATATTATTGTGAATAGTTGGATTTTTCAATCTTGATTAAACAAGTTTTATTGATAACTAGTTTTGTGCTTTATTATTGTGTAAATAAAGCTTTGGTTAACACTTTTTTTGTAAATGTTTGAGTCAAATAAATTAATTATTATTATTTAACTTTACTTGTTTTAGAAATTTATTCAATTTATTAGTATTAGTCTCTATCATCTTTTTCATTATTTATTTCTAATAGTTGTTTGATACTTTTAACAACTGTAGTTTTTAGACTATTTCGTCATGATTGATTTGATTTATTTTAGAAAATAATAAAAACGACTTGAGTTCAGGCTGGACTCTGGATTTGTGGAATCATTAAAACTGTTAGATTTAAATTATTGTTGTTGTTGTTGAATATTGTGACTTTCCAAGCTTTTTAAGAAAACTAAAATAATAGCTGAATGGCACACACGAGAGTACTCTCACTTGTAAAAATAAAACCATTAGGAAGCAATGATACTGTCAGAAAATTGAAGATTTCAGACTAAGATAAAGAGAATTACTATAATATTAATATTAACAAGTTGTAAAATAAGAGCTTGAAAAATACTTGTAAGGATTCATTAAATGAACTCTCTTGATTATACTTTATGGTTCTATATTGAGGGGTTATCCATTTTATAAGAGCAATCAATAGGCATGTTTATCATGTCCTGAAGAAGAATGACACTTGGTTAAGAATGTGATCAATCAAATGCTAGATAGGCTGTTAGTAATTTTAAATTCAAATTTGCTGAGCCAGATAGTGTTTTGCTGGTGTTATTATGACAAAGCATAATCTTCTTTGTTGCAGTATCTTACATGGTTCTCTGGCTTTTGGTTATATTTCATAGCCAAAAGCCAGAGAACAGTCCTGGAGGGAGGTAACAGTTTCATTTATTCTTGAGGCTAGATATATCACTCTTACATTGAGACCAAGGCCTATCATCGAATTGATTTGGCATCATTTTTATTAAAGACAATGGAAAAATCTGATGAACAGATTGTTAGAGATGGGGCTTTAATGAAATATTTTTTCCATTATAATTAATTTGCCTATCATTCAGGCAGATTGAATAAAAATGATTTCACTGAAACAGAACTGGATACTAGTGAATTATCTTAAAAAGTTTCCTTGATATTCAAGGAGCTTTTGAATCCCTTGAATATCAAAGAAACTTTTAGGAAAAAATTAACTTTGCAGTTTACAAAGATGGAATCTATGGTTCTTTACTGAAATGTTAGAAATTTTAAAAAGAGACAGAAAAGATAATATAATTAAGATAAAATAACAGGAGTTTCAACAGCATGGTCATATCCTATACAGAATATTTAAAATATTTTAAACTGTGAGATGAGTATATGACAGCGAATCAAAAACGAATTAGTACATTAGTTTATATTAATATTAGAATTATCTTAATATAAGTAATCCTCTGTTTTATTATAATTTAACTATAAATTTTATTACTATTTGTCCTTATGATCTATGATTTTGTTTAAATTTAAGGATGTGCAACAATGACTGTTTTATTGTAACATTTTTAAATATGTTCTGTAATCATTAGAATGTTGCTGATGATGAAGTTTACTGAAAATGTTTCTATTAATAAAATGTTTTTGAATATGTGTCATAAGAATAATTTTTGTTTCATGGATGATAATCCACAGTTTGAATTAGAAAATCACTATACTAAATTTAATTTTCCTGTAATTGTGTTTTATTTTATATGAAATATTTTATTTTAAAACTGTATTAAATAAAAGATTGATTGAAGACTGCCTATTTTAGTCTGAAAACATTATCCAAATAAGCTTATTTTTTCTTTAAAATTATTGCACAGCAATGATATTCAGTCAGTATGTAATGGTATGACCATTCACATTGTTAAAATATTGAAATGCTTTCATACTTATTGTTAATAATAATTATGAGAACAATAAAATTAATTTAAATTCTAACTCTTAATATTGCACTTTCAACTAAGTTATTGCATCACTATTTGTGTACAGATTGTTGCAGAGTGGCTGCTTATTCTTTAGGGGATTCACCAAGTTATCATTAATTGGAAAAGTTATTCAGAAACCAAAATTAAGCTATTTGTAGTAGTCACTATTACTAAATAGCTTAATTATGGTTTCATTTTTGACATATTAGTGCAAGCACTGTATGGCATAAAGTTGTTAAAAATTTTTAGTTTAAAGCAATTTTGCTCTATAATATCAAAAATTTGATTTTTTAATTTTTTTCTAAATAATAATAAATGATAAAATATTTTAAAATGTGTGAAATCTTTGTTAAATGATTGTTAAACGATCCAGAACATTTAACAAAGATGTCACAAGAGATGTCATGAGCTTCCTCATTCAGACCTAGTTTGTATAATACAAACTAGGTCTGAGTGAGAAAACTCATAAAAAATATGATTAATACGACAAGAATTAAAATAAACTTAATTAAGTATTTTTAGTTCTTTCAATCACTCTTCAATTACAGACAGAATTCAGAATAAAGAATAGAACACAAATTAAAATTTAAAATTATATTGCATGGTGTAATGATTATATCAAAATTTAATTTTATACATGAAATGTAATTTTAAATTTTAATTTATGTTCTATTCTTTAGTCTGAATTCTGTCTGTAACTGAAGAGTGATCAAAAGATCTAAAGATTTTTGAACACTTCCTGTTTTTATTGATATTCTTCAATACTCACACAGCTCACATAACAGGAAAAAAATTTTTTATTAACTAAAACGTTTTCAGCCTAACTTTGAAGCCCTCGTCAGTACACAAATTCTTATACAAAAAATATTTTAGAACATAATAATAAAGAATGTAATTAATTCAAAATTCTTTAGAACCAATTTTTGTTTTTTAAAAGTTTTTTAAAAATTCATAAATGCTTTCTTTAATGTATAAAATTACTAGATTTATATTATTTTAGCTGAAATAACATTAGAATAATTTTAAAACACAGTATTACATATGGTTTAAACATAATAAAAATTTTTACATGTTATTCTTTGCACACCTGTGCCATGATAGTGGAAGGTTTTCTGAATTGTTATCATTGATTATATCTATTTTATCTCTTCTTTTTTCAATTTTGATAGTTTCCACATGTTGCCACCTATGCTGGACAGGATAGGTCTTATTACATTGATATTGTCCCAATAAACAGAGAGGTCTTCTTCATATGTTTTAGTAGCTAAGGCAGTAGTTAGTTTACCACTTCTTATATCTGCTTTATGTTCTTCAATTCTAGTACTAAGGCATCTTTTTGTTCTACCTATATACTGCTTAGCAGTTTGTAGGTATTATTATACATTGGTATCACATACACTCCTGATTTTCTCATGCTACTCACTTGGTCTTTGTCGTTTCTTAAATTTGCAAAGACGGTACTTTTTCTCTTATAGATGTGTCTGTATGGATTGTCTTTGGTAAATTTTTTACAATCTTGTCTATTATTGGATCGTATCCTATAGGGTATGATCCAATAATAGACTGTTCCTGGTTGGGTTGACTGCTATCTTGTGACGGTGTTATTAGATTAGCATGGGCCTTTGATTTAATAATGCTCTTATATAAGGCTTTTATAGTTTTATATTTATATCTGTACTTCTGACTTTGTGTAATTATGTAACTGTTCTCGTCTTTTCTAGCCTCCCCCTATTGTGATGCTGGTGTGCAAAGAATAACATGCAAAAAAAACTTTTATTGTGTTTAAATCATAGGTAACACTGTGTTTTAAAATTATTCTAACATTATTTCAGCTAAAATAATATAAATGTAGTAACTATGTATTTAAAAAAAAGCATTTATGAATTTTTAAAAAACTTTTAAAAAATAAAAATCGGTTCTAAAGAATTCTGAATTAATTGCATTCTTTATTATGTTCTAAAATATTCTTTGTATAAGAATTTGTGTACTGATGAGGCTTCAAAGTTAGTTAATTAATTAATAAAAAATTTTTTTCCTGTTATGTGAGCTATGTGAGTATTAAAGATCTAAAAGTACTTTTACTTGATGATTAAAGATAAATTTATTTTAATTCTGATCCTATAAAACGTATTCTTTATAAAATTTAATTTAGTCTGCATTTAATGAATATTAGTTTATTATATAGAATTTATAACATTTCTATTAAAATATGATTATTTACAGTTATAATTTAAAAATTTTTAAATTATGGAATTCTTTATTTTCTGTTGTTATAATAAAGAATAACTGCTGATATTTGCTTTTTCAATAATTAATTACAAGTTGATGCAATATAATACAAGATTCATTTCTATTCTGTTATATAAAATAAATCCATTTGATTTTCAAGAAAAAAAAAACAAAAACTTTTCTTCAATCAAAAAGTAACCAGATTAATTTATGTAAAAATAACAGAGTATTTTAAATGTTTAACAAATAATTGAAAAACATTTTAAAATACTGATCTACTACAATGACCTAAATTTGACCTTGCTTGATCTGGTCAGGCATCATTGTGTTAATGCAATTTAATTCTGGTATAAAATAATAATAAAAATTAAATAATAAATTTAAATTAATTTTTGAATAATTTAAATTAATTTTTATGCAGTAGTTTGATATTTACAAATTCAAGAATACATATTAGGTCTATACATATATATAACCTTATGTCAAAAAATAAAATATTTTGAATATCAGTCCTACTATTATAGAAATATCTTGCTTAGTGTGATTTTATATAGTATGGGATTCATTACAGTGAAATTTATAATTTGCATCTGAGGATTTAATTAGTGCAAAATGATATAATGCAAAACATAAAAAATCAACACTCAGGCAGGGATGAGAATAAACAAAATACACAGTATTTAGATAGCAGTCTTATTCTCATCCCCGCCTGAGTGCTGACTTTTTGTTTTGTAACTTGTATAGGCAGTGTATTAGTTTCCTTTTATTCGAAATGATATAATGCAATAGTTTGCTCCTCATTGCCTGCATAATATAAGAGAATTTCCTAAAAATCTTATCTTAATAATTTATAAACACTATACCATACTGTATTGTATGCTGATGATGAGCTGCAATGATGGCACATCTTGTTTTTGGCATTATTTATTATAATAATTTTATTATATATAAATTTTAAACTTTTATTGTTACTTTTTTTTATAAAAACACTGCATTATGTTAATAAATATAAACACACATATATTCTATATATATATATATATACTTTACTTTACTGTAGGTATATTTGTATATAAAAATAACTGACAACTCTAACAATTCAGTTCTAATGCTGAATTGTAGTGTTACCACTATATCTCAGTTCTGCACAAAATATTTTTTCATCAGTTCTAATTATTTTTGTAAGTAAAAAAATTTCCTTTAGAAACAAATCATTTTTTACCATTGAATATATTCTCTTATCAGTATGAATTCAGTAAGTGTAGTAATTTTTTAGAATGCATTTTGGAATGTATTGTGTGAGGTATTATTCCTGTATTGTACTGAACTCTTTTAGTGATTAAACAGAATGAGTAATTATCAGCAGTTTTTATTTGATAATCTATCATTAGAAGAAATCATTAAATACACAAGAAATAAATTAAATTCAAGCATATTTTACAATAATCATAAGAATTTATTTTTAACAAATATTTTATGTTAATAAATAATCATTTTATTTAATAAATTCATATAAAATCTAGTCATTATGTTTCACCAAAAATGCACTCTTATCAAAGCTTTTAGAATGCTGTTAATTAATTAGGTTTTAAAAATTATTTCAGAATTTGTATAATGTGCAATATATACCTAGTACACATTAAATTCATATTCCTACTATTAATAAATTTTTATTGGTGATAATATTAAAATTTTTTAAATTTCATCCACAAATTAATGAAATGACAAGCAATGGACAATGAATAGGAAGAAATTGTCTAAAGCTAAAATAAGTTTAAATAATAATTCTTTAACTCATTAATTTAAAGAAAATACAAAAATTAATAATGTTTCTACACTTACTTATTTCTTTCCTCATATGGTATGTTTATCATTAAATGCATTGATGAAAAAATATAAAAAATATTCCCAGTTTTTATAAAATCTTGAAATGCCTTTACTATCCACAAAAAATATTTATTAAGAATGTTTTCATTTTTATCTTGAAATATTTGTTTAGAGTGATTATTTTTTGGCAAATTTTCTTCCAGATTTAAATTAGAGATTCCATCAATTAAAGAATTTGGTGATATTTCTTCAATAACACTATCTGCATATAATCCTGATTTTATAAGAGGAGGATTATAAAAACCTATAAAAAAAAGCATTCTTAATAATTATAGCATTGTAAAAACATTACAAAATATAAACAGAATCACTATACAGGTAGGCCTCAATCGAATCCATAAATAGGTTTCCATTCTATAATTTTGCTGCGGATTCGAATCCATAAATAGATTCCATTTTGTAGTTATGTTTTTCTGTAGTTAGCGAATCCGCTGCATAACTATAGAATGGAACTTATTTATGGATTCGAACCCACAGCATAACTACAGAATGAGAACCTATTTTGAGTATTAGAGTCCGCCACATAACCTACAGAATATGATTTTATTTTGAGGATTCAAACCAATACCACTTACAGTTTTCTGTCGTGTTGTGTTGCGAGTTGGATCTTATTTAGGAAGTCAAATTCTCCAACATATAAAAAAAATAAATCTCATTTTGGGATTCAAAATCTTATATTTATCCTATTTAATACAGTAGCAGAAAATTTGTTGCGGTTGAGGAATAAATAGAATGAATGAATTACAAAAATAACAACAACGAACTGTTAAGAACATAAAAATAAACGTATAACTTTACGTATAATATTTTATTAATCATAAAAATAAATTTGTTAAACATTTTACTCCTTTTATTAGCGTTCTAAATTGTTGTTTGCTTCTAAAAAAAGACAAATTGCATTTTTTTTTTCTTTCATAAATTACATTTTTTCAATTATAAACCTCACAACGAGTTTTATGTAGAACTGACTTTTCTATACATAATATATTAACGCTACATATTAGTTACTTTACTATTGCCGATCACATTATTCAATTTTCGTGACGAAACTGCCTATCAATCAATCACCACCATTACTCGAATATATGACCGATCATAACGTGCCAGAGCCGTTTTTAAAAAATTGAGCGACGTATGAAATACCATTCTAAACGAATTTAAAAGGAGACTTTAATACGATACAAACTCGCGAAGAAGAAGAATTTTTACATGAAGAAAATATTTAAAAATGTTTCTTTTCCTTTGGACGAAAATCGACTTTTCCGTACTGTATAAATGGTGTAATCCTCTAAATATTTAATGACTGAATTTAGTTTAGTTTGTATGATTTATGTGAAGAGAGTCACAGACACGTTCCACTAGATCACTATTTGTTGAATTTTCGATAAACTTATGTTCTTCAGCTAGAAAATTTAATTTAAATAAAATATACCAGACTAATAACTTAGTTGGTCATATATATATATATTTTTTATGATAACGGTACGGAGGAGGAGGAGGAAGAGGAAGAAGAGGGGGGAAAAAAATTAAGAATCTCCAGAAATGCAATTATCGGTCTTTCTGTTAAATATCGATTTTTGTAAGAAATTCTATTTCTTTAATTAAATAAAAATCTTATCAAAAGAATAGAATTTGATGGTTAAATTTTTAAACTATTTAAATCAAATATTCTTTCGTTTCGCGTAATTAAGTTACGGTAGCAGTTTTGTGTTATTATATAAAGAGTCGTACATGGCGTAGGTGAGAATCTCTGTTTTAATCCTTTCTGTTGATATTTCTGTATGTAGTAGGCGTAAGAGATTTATTTTAACACGGAATTTTGTTTATTTTTCCCCTCTATAACGTCAATACTAACCCACGAACAGACAGAATTACGCAGAGTAATAATAGCAATAAATAACTTAAGCATAAGTAGAAGGAAATATTTGTAAAATTCAGAGTTTTAAAATTATTATATCGAACAGATTTAAGGATATTTTTCGACTCGAAACTAAAAAAAAAAAAAATATTTTTATATTGTTTCCTCTAGGTAACCACTATCGAAAGAAGTTAAGCATAACAATAGATTTATAATGAAGGCAATTTTCTACCAAATCCATCATAAAATTCTCTTTCTATGAGCAAAAATGCCAATGTAAATTCTACGGGAATCAAACCGGGAAATGATATTCTTTCTCATAATTCTTGCTCCAGTTATGCATCGTTGAAAAATTGTGCATCTTTATCATTTTCTTCTTTTTTCTCTTCCTATATATATAAAATGGTTGTTTTGTTCCTCTCTCTAGCTCTTTTTATGGACGTAGGAATAAAGATAAAATACGCTCTTAAATTATGCGATGTTTTAAAGCTAATTTGCGAGATTTATAAAATATGTGTGTGTTGATATATATATTTTTTTTTTAAATATATTTGCATGAACGACGTTCTTTTCTTTCTTTATAAAGAAAATGTAGCAGTTTAAAATGGCGAATTTAATAATTGAGAAATTAATAAGCGTCAGAGTAATTTTCTCCAACAAGATTTTTATTTATTTATTTATTTATTAAAGAAGTCCCAAGTTCAATAACCTTATCAAGAGTCTGATGCTTCTGATGAATAAAAGGTGATGACATTGCATTTCAATTGATGTTAGTTAAACCCAAAGGAGATAGAACCTATTCACTGAAGGATCAGCGGTGCACTGTAACTTACGACATCTATTTGTTAATGGAATTAACCGAATAATACCACAAAAGTATTTTTTTTTTATTTTATATTCTCCGCTTCTTAAGACGTAGCACATAAAAAAAAATCAGTGTAAAAACTATCGAGATAAAAAGTCAACTAAGAATAATTAATTATTATTTTTTTTTTTCTTCGTCGTCGTTACACGAGAATTTAAATTTTTGGGGATTTTTCTTCTGCCTCGGATGAGCGATAGAGCGTTAATTTTAACGCCTTAATCGTAATAATAGCGCATCTTATACATACATCACGTACCACCTTTAGGAAGAGGAGGAGGAGGAGGAGGAAGAAACAAAAGTGACAAAGAGCAAAATGGCCAGAACAAACACGCGATCGATAACTTCCAAGTTAATAAAATTAAATTAAGGATATAAATTATGAGATAATTTAACTAATTTTCTATATTTTAAAACTCTTAAACTGTCTTCTTTGATAATTAACTTTGTTGGGATAAATGAGAGAGACGGGTTCGGTTTGGTGTGAGAAATTGCCAATCTGTCAATGTTTAGAAATTTAATCGTTTTATAGCCAGTTTTAGAAGATAAAAAAATGAAGAATAAAATGCGAACGTCTTCATACTTTACGTAATAATGAAGACGTACACACGCGTATGTAAAACAGATTCCATTTTAGATATACCGGTCGGGGAGGCAGCATAACAGGAGTCTTCTAGGAAGTGCATCAGCAGATACTTTAATGGAAGAAGCGCAACTATGCATTTTTTTTTTTTCCCTTCTTCTATCTATATATATATATCTAAAAATATCGGTTCAATTATCATAAACGACAATGAATACGAAAAGAAAGACTTAATGAGTAATTTGCTTTTAGCGCAATTGGGCCATTTACTTCGTTTCTTTGACGACGATTATAATTAGATCGGTGTTCGTTAACTTTCTTTAAAAATTTTTATTGTTGTAGAAGTATCAGATGCCATTAACGAAATTATTACGTGATTTAAATTTTAAAATCATATTTTTACTATAAGCGAGTATAAATAAATATTTAAATTTATATTCCTTTCCTTTTTTTTTTTTAAATTATGATTGAATTTTTATATTTTAAAAATGGCGGGTTGATGCAAAAAGTAAAAAAAAAAAAATTATTTCTGTTAAACTAACCTTGTAACACGTTTCGTTTTTTAATTAAAAAAATAAAAATAAAAAATTTAATTCGAAATTTATATCCGATATCGATTTTTTAATGATGATAAAAATTGCATTTTCGTTTGTTATAAATTCTTTCAAAAATACGTTCTCTTCTGTGCTACTGTAGTATGAAACAAACGAAGGAATAATATCAAAAAATGCGAATTTCTGAGGTTATTATTATAGAGTGAGAGAAATGCAATCTGCACTTTCGCCTCTCTAGTCATTAAGGAGCAAGAATTAGATCTCGATAATCTAATGATCTGAGTTTCTTGCTCGATTGTGATTAAGGCGAATCTATTCAGTTGTTTCTTGAATCGTGATGAGTTTTTTTTGCTTCTACTACTTGGTTAAGAAAAAAAATGCACAAACTAACCAGTAAGATGAAGAAAAATATTATCTACTAAAGCTAAGAAGAGATTTAAATTTTTGAGACACGACTAAAACCATTTAGTTAGGAGTTTGTAAAAATTAAAGTTGTTCCGGGCATTCCTAAGTTAGGACAAGTATTTCGGATCAATATTCTCCCATGTGACATTGAAAGGCTTCCATGTTATGTTGTTAACATTTTTCTTTCCCAGTTTCCTTTACGCTTTAAGGTACATAAAAGACAACACACACACACACAGAGTATATTTTTATAAAAATGTCTGAAGAGGAAAGAATATTTTTGAACACGCGAATGTCGTTGTCAACTCAATAAAGGAAAATGCAGTCACAGTTCGCCAATAAAATGCAATTTTTTTTTATTTTATTTTAATTTTCTCCCCTTAAAACTAAATTTGGTTGATTATGAGTTTCGGATTTCTCATAATATCGTGATTGTTACAATAAATCAACTTATGAAAAACACATTTATCGATTTCTCTTTTTTTTCTTCTTCGACTCCATAAATATAATTATTTAGATTGTTAGTTTTATGTAAGGAGCTACTTTATTCGAATTTAATGAAACTTCCGAACATATTCAATGGAGTATATCATTTTAAGATGATTCATATCCAATTTCCTTCGGCTCTTCGAGAAAATTATCGTGATATTTACAGAGAGAAACCCGGAGCATTTTTCTTTATTCTCTTATCATCAAAGTATTATTACCACTTCCAATATATATATATTAGGCATAAATATCGTCATCGTTGTTATGACGGAAAAGTCAAGTTGATGCTCAAAAAGCCAAGTTATTATTGAATATTTTTCTTAACCGTTAATGCTATTTTAAACAGAAATAACTTTTCAGAGAAAGGAATTTTGTATCTGTGTATATATATATATAAAATACGCCATCAAAAAATAGGAAAAAAAATTGATGCCCGATTCAAATTAACCTCCTTAATCGCTTTAAGTTTTTTTTTTTCTTTTCGAATTTTTTTTTTTTTTTTTGTACGATCAAACATGATCATGGTGATGAAGAAACTTAATTGAAAATCCTCTTTTATATTAAAAACAAAAACTAATATTAAGGTTTCTTTTAAATGCACCCTATATAAGAATTTTTCTTTTAATTTGGAAGGAAATTCGAAGCGAATTTTATGAAAGTTGTGCGGTAGAAAGAAAAATAAAACGTTGAATAAAGTTTTATAATGATACAGGTAGATATAAATAGATATAGGATCAAAAAACGAAGCAAAAACTACCAATATAATAATATCATCTTATAGCCTAATTGTTTTTATTGTTACACTTTATTTTCTTGAAAGAAAAATAAAACGTTGAATAAAGTTTTATAATGATACAGGTAGATATAAATAGATTTAGGATCAAAAAACGAAGCAAAAACTACCAATATAATAATATCTTATAGCCTAATTGTTTTTATTGTTACACTTTATTTTCTTTGTTTCGAAGAGCCATTATGTGTCTCCGTATATGAGAAAATGCTCTTTTTCGTTTATAAATAAATATGTCTGATCTATAGAATGTCTACTGATCAATTTATAGACAAGAGACTTCCCAAGAAAAATTGTTAACTTATAATTTTATCATTTACGGCTAAACACTTCTTAGAAATTATCACTATAAATCATATTTAAATAGAATTTTTATTTATTTATTTTTTTAAAGTTACGTCCTAGTTTTACCGGAATTGTTCTATAAATTATGTCAAATTTATTGTCACCGTTCTAAAAACATTATTATTCTTATTATTAATTGCTTATATCTTTATTCACGTGGCGTTTTCCTTATTTGCAACTTCCTCGTTCTATCTTGAGATTTAATGAATGGTATTTATTTATTTTTAAAAATATAAAAAATTTTATCAAATGAACGAAACTTTGATATTACATTTTTGTACTTGGTATTCTTTGTACATCGCCAACGCATGTTGTATTTCCTGGTGTTTATATAGCAGTAGTGAGTTTTGTACTGTGTATTTGGTTTTCTTTGTATAACAGCAGCGAGATTTGTAGTTCTTGACACAGTATTCTTTATACGAAAATATCACATTTTGTATTTTTTAGTATTATACAATAGTAGCGAGTTTTGTATTTCTTGCTTTTCTTTATTCTGTATAACAGCAGCGAGTTTTGTACTTCTTGATATGGTATTCTTTATACAACAGCACGAGTTTTGTACTTCTTTATATAGTATTATTTATACATATCATAGATATCCTCATCAGCTTTCTGTTTAGAACAATAACAGTTAAGAATAAGTTAATTGTTATTGTTTATAATGCTTTAATGCTTTTATAATGCAATGAGCATTATAATGCTTGACAACAGGTGCATGCAAGAACTTAAAAAAAAAAAACTAAAGTGCGAGTTTCTTTGTTCTTAGTTGTACTTTCCATTAACTTATTCTTAATTGTTATTGTTCTAAATAAAAAGCTGATGAGAATATCTATGATATCAAAAACTTATTTTCTTTACTACCTGATTTCTTTATTTAAAATAAAACTTGTGAAAAAAAATTTGTTTTAATTATCTTCTAATTGGTTTATTAACTTAGCTAACTAGTTCTATCTGGAACTAATTTACTGAATCAATAAAGCTGCAATGCTTAATCCCAAATCGGACTAGATACTCAATTCTTGACCAGAATTGTGGCCAATCAGGGCTTTCACTTTCGATTCAGTGGTTGATTTGAGACACAATCCTGGTAAGTTATTAATTTAGATGATGAACAACGATGTAAAAACTATGAAAATAAATATTTCTTAAACAGTTAGTATTGTGATTATTCATCATGAGGTTGGGTAATGGCCGGAATCTCACAAAGCAAGAACCAATTACCATATTTTACATATAGTTAATACTTCGATTAATGCGAATTCGAATAGTGCAAGAAATTCGTGGAACCCATTATTCGCACTAATCGAGGCCTACCTGTACAGGTAATCCTCAACTTATAACCACTTATACTTAAAACAGTGATATAATCAGTAAATTCTGTGGCTGGTCAATACGATTTTTGGATCTGGTTGTTGTATTTTTGTATTTATTAACATAGAAGTTTGTTTTTTAACTGCTTTTATGACTAATTAATCAAAATATAGTAATTAGATTAGCACATTAAGCAGTATCATTAACACACAAAAATATATTTTATTTAGAAACATTTTCAGTATCATAGATATCCTCATCAGCTTTCTGTTTAGAACAATAACAGTTAAGAATAAGTTAATTGTTATTGTTTATAATGCTTTAATGCTTTTATAATGCAATGAGCATTATAATGCTTGACAACAGGTGCATGCAAGAACTTAAAAAAAAAAAACTAAAGTGCGAGTTTCTTTGTTCTTAGTTGTACTTTCCATTAACTTATTCTTAATTGTTATTGTTCTAAATAAAAAGCTGATGAGAATATCTATGATATCAAAAACTTTTCTGAATAAAATATATTTTTGTGTGTTAATGATACTGCTTAATGTGCTAATCTATTCACTATATTTTGTAACAATAATATATTTTTGGAAACTATATTTTGTGTTTATTAAATTTATTACAATAAAGTGGAATATGAAAATATAGGAATCCCTTGATTAGCGCACTTAATAAATCCTCGCAATACACCGCATATATCAAAACTGCACTAATCAAACTAAAAAATCAATGGGAATAATTATAATGAATCCTGGAAGATATCAAAATCCAATACACTGCATATATCAAAACCGCACTAATCAAACTAAAAAACCAATGGAATAATTATAATGAATCCTGAAAAATATCAAAATTACAAACATGCATTTTTTCCTCTCTCAAAACATATCTATATTGCGTTACATGTACTTGAAATCATTGAGGAATATGTATAGGTATTTAAAAATTTATAGTCAGAATTAAAATTTATTTTTCATAAAAAAAAAAATATTTTTTACAGAATTGCATAAATTTTGTAAAAAATAATTGCACATCTGTAGAAATCGAATACTGGAGAGGAAATGAAGGCAAGGCTGGCTATATAATATTGTAATGGCTATTATTAGATAGTTGCCATTCACACTAAATTTATTAATAAATAAAATTACAAACAAATTTAAAATATAACAATTAGATGACGAAAGCCGTAATATTAACAGAATTAAAAAAATAAATAAATTTACGTAAATCACACACTAGCACTCTACGCAGTTTCGGTTATCTAAGCATTTAATACATTAAGAAGTCTTAGTACAAACGTTTTCGGTGCCCTCTAGCACCCTCCTCAAGTACACTATTCTATTGTAACAACATCTTTAAAAACGCATTCTAGAACGTACACAGTTCTTTTCTAACATTTAAAAACAACAATAATTCGATCGAATCTAACAATAACGCATTAAATTTTCAAAAATTCATATTGTGCTACAAACTTATATATGTATCACAGTTCAAAAAGTTCAATATAACACATAAAAATAGTCTATAACATATTTCCTGTATCATCCTCTGCTACACCTGTTTTTCTAGCCACTAAATGTCCTTTCCTGTCTCCAAAATCATACTATTCATTTTCGTCCTCTCTTTGTCTTCCTTGTCTTACCTCTTTTAGTTTCATTTCCTCACTGAGCACATATTTCCAGGCTTGTGGCAACTCCCAGGCTACTCTGTCATTAACTAGTTTCTCCAGCACTTTCCTTTTTATTATTTCAATTGACTCAGTTATAGTAGGTTGCGTCCCCGGTATAACATAGAGTAGGTTGCGTCCCCGGTATAACATAGAGTAGGTTGTGTCCCCGGTATAACATCAGAGCACTGCAATAAATTTATTGCAGTGCTCTAATCATGTAGACTATAATCCCCAAGATTCAGTTGTCAACACTTCAGAGGGTTTGCAAAAAAAAAAAAAAAGAAAGAAAGAAAGAAAGAAAGAAAGAAAGAAAGAAAAGAAAAATTGCAGTTGTTGAGTGCACTAATGAAACTTGATACTGCATATTTCAAGGGATAGTATCAAATTATTTTTGTGCACTAATCAAAACCACATTATTCAAACTCACACTAATCAAGGGATACCTGTAAATACTGATATGGGAAATCTATAAATTTTGTGCATTTCTACTTCTGAGTTTGGGATTTAGTTCAAATCCCAAGATTGTAAATCAAGGAGTGTGTGTGTGTGTGTGTACACATACAGAGGTTTACGGAAAAGTTGCTCCCTGCATTTCATCTCCGACAATTCGCCCCCCTACATTTCGCCCCGAGCATGTTTCGCCCCAGCAATTTTCGCCCCCCTGTAGATAATGAATAGGCTACAAAATTCCAAATATAGTCAACAAGTAATGATTCTAATTTATTTTTGTTTAATATAATAAATGCACATTATTATTGTTTAAAACTAATTTGTATGCAATACATCTAAGGCAATCAATCAGAATATGATTTTGAAAAAGTTCGACTATTCTTTTGATATGCATTAGTTCATTCTGCAGTTTAAATTAGGAGATAAACTAAAAACCGAACTATTGTTGGCTACAGACGACACAAAATCAGCAGACGAAGACCCAACCCGAATGAAAAAAAACTCCTCGCGACATTCAATTCGCATCGCGAGTTTCGTATTTTGTTTTTTCATCTTGTTTACATATATTATCTATGTTTTCATTATTATTATCCTTAACCGTAAATCAGTTAATATTAAAATATCGTTGAAATAATTTTTTCTTTGTTGTTTTTTATTTAGGTCTTGTTACCATAATAGCATTAATTGCAGTAATGTTACATTGGTTTAGTAACAGAGAGGAGAGGTACAGATGCCCTTTTACCCATTTTTATATTTCCGGAAAAGTTTGTTTTCTCAACATTACAACTGATTAAACTGCGTATTTTTTTTTATTTTGTTTTAAATTTCCTATATAACCATGAAGCGTTTTTGGTGTATGGTATTTTGCAAACATTTAATACTGTATTGAAAAATACTTACATCTTTAATTAATTCATTAATTATTTAACAAGTGCAATATCATTATAACAAGTATACTTCCATATTATAGTTACAGTAGCACAGTTTGTCCCCAATTGAAGTTTGAGGACAAGTTTGGCAAAGCTTGTTTTGAATGGGTTTCTGATAACGATCTACGTTATTTT
>AYEL01007750.1:0-10628 GCA_000484575.1 Olivierus martensii | reverse complement strand
ATTGTCATTTATTTTTATATTCATCCCTTTATGTTCTTCATGAAACTTTTCATGAATAAAAAATCCTTTCTTTTATGTTTTGTGAAAATTTTTCTTGTGTCCTTCTATTTATTTTACAGAGTGTAAACTGCATACAACCAGACCACAGTCAATCTAATTTATAAATATATTGTGCTTTACTGAATTTCAATATAATTTATTAAAACTTTTAATCATTTTCAAATATATCAAGAAAAATGATTTTGATTTTTTTTTTTTCTGAATATTTTCTGTATGCTCTTGCATTTATAATAATACAGTGATGGCTACAAAATAAGGCATCATTGACTGCAACTTTGAGATCACTGCTCTAGGATCATGATACTTTCCAATCAATTCTTTCACATCAATTCTTCTATGCAAATCACTTCTCACAATCACTTGTCTATTGCCTTGGCATTCAGTCAGCATATAATTTAGTTCACATCAGAACTTATTTTCTAATTCATTTATACATTCATAATTGCAGACTATAGCAATCAGAAAGACCCTCTGCATCACTTTGTTTTTCATTCATCAGGCTCACTCACTTTTACCCCAGACTATATTTCCCCAGTGTTGTGTCTCACATGTTCAAATACACAATCTCTTTTTGAGATGCCTCATTCATACACAGCATATAGCTTACATTTTCACATTTTAATTATATGCTCTTATTCATTTATTTTCAATTATCTGCTCTTATTCACTTCTGATTACCATTTATACTTTTATTCTGTGCTTGATGTCTAGTAGCCATGCTAAAACTGTACCATGATGAAGTTTGGTTAATAATTCTTTGAGCTTTGGAAACGTACCATTTATACTTTTATTCTGTGCTTGATGTCTAGTAGCCATGCTAAAACTGTACCATGTTTGAAGTTCGGTTAATAATTCTTTGAGCTTTGGAAATGAAAGGCAGAGTTTCATCATTCTAGTTATTAACAAAAATTGTATAGATTAATGAGGATCATCCACTTGATACCGGATGACTGTGAACACCACTTAGCCTGACTTCTAAATTATGGTTAAGTTATATTACCTTTTATTCCAAAAACTCTGCAAAATTACAAACTAAATGTTTAAAAACAAAAGTACTAATTGCAGTTAAGTCTATAAAATAAGGATAAATATTTATTTTGAAAATTTTAAAATTTTTGGAAAAAAAATTAAAGAAGTAAATGTTATCCTTATTTTATAGACTTAACCAGAATTATTGCCTTTGTTTTACATTTAATTATATTATCTACTATTGAAGCATGCTATCTTTCTAGCTATAAAAAGATATTGGCTCAAATGGGGATTTTCCAATTCTAAATAAGAATAATAAATTCATAATAGAAACATATCCATTAAATTTGATCAAATAGATAATTCTAAATAATTTAGATATCAAATATTGTAAACAGTGACTGTTTACAAGGTCTTTATTTAGACAGCAGTGTAGTTCTGAATCTAAATTTAAGCAGCAATTTTATTTAATTTTAGTAAACAATTCATAATTAAAGCAAATTAAGCAAATCTAATTTATAGGAATACATGGATCATTTAGCATAACTAACATTTAGATATGACATTTTTTTAATGTCTCAAAAATAAGTTCAGTTATGATCATCAAATATTGTAATTTTGTATCAATTTATAAGTACAGTAGAACCTGTATAAGACGACCACCTCCTGTTCCAATCAAAACTGGTCATTTATACAAGTGGTCGGCTTATACAGGTTAATTATATTTAAATGAAGCAAAATGATTACATCTTATTAAAGACAAAATGTATATTTTTGTTACAATTTATAATACAGTTTATCATTTGTTCAAAAACAACATATTTAATTAGTATAGAAAAAACTATCAATAGTGCTTTGTCGCATCCCATTTTTATTTTTTATAATTTCTAGGCAAAGCAGTGTTTGATGTCTTTTAATTGAGACAATACTTTTTCCATTATTTTCTATTGATGATGGCAGTTTTCTAATTCTTCAATATGTTTCTTGCAGAGTGTAATTCGCTTAAGATTGCAATTTTCATTGTTCCTCCATTTAGCCAGAATTGCTTTTTGAGAAAATATTTTGTGGATCTGTGTTTTCCCCACATTAAATTTTTCTACTAATGCTCTTTGAGAAAACCTTTCTTACTGTCTTCAATCATTTTTATTCGCTGTTCTAAATTCAAAACATTAACTTTCCATTTATCCATGTTTCAACACCCAAAATGCAGTGATAGCATCACACGTGTATGAGATTACATTTGATTAATACGCTTGTGTAAAATACAAACATCCAGATCCGGTGGCTGGTTGTTTTTCATTATCCATTTTTCCTATATCAGGTTATTATAGGCCTTCAAATTATGATTTATTACATTTTTATTACAAAATTTAATTGTCATATCATAGATACAAATCTAAGGAACATTCATATAAAAAGATATCACATTAAAGTAGAAATGATACCATGATTTCTTCATTCCGATGTTCTACATCATTCTCGTGGTATGGATGATGAGGAAAAATTCCCATGGTTCAATTTTTTTCAATAGTAGTGGTTTGTCTTAAATGAAATTTAAGTTTAACAGAAAACGGTACTGATGTAAGCAATAAAGATAGTCAATTAGTAGCGATGTCAAAAAATTATGGTCGTCATAGACAGTTTCATTTTAATCCTAATTAATCTGCAATATTTTAATCCCTTGAACTTTTAACGGAAATTTTAATCATTTGAATTAATTTAAACTAATTTTAGCGTCATCTCGTAATTAGAATATTCTAATTACGAGATGGCGGATGGTGCTAAAATTAGCTTAAATTAATTCAAATCATTAAAATTTCCGTTAAAGGTTCAAGGGATTAAAATATGGCAGATTAATTTGGATTAAATTCCCTTGAGGTTGGTTTAGTATAAAAAGTTTCATTTTATGTTTGGTCTATTAAAATGATAGTCGTGGCCATGTTAGGGAGGTGGTCCTCTTATGGAATGTCAAAAAGCATTATTTCTATGGAAAAAATTTGGTTCCCATAAAATCGTGGTCGTCTTATACAGGTGGTCGTGAAGTCAGTTTTCACTGTAAATTGTATTTCATCTAAAACTTATTGTTTTAACAAATATTAAATATTTTGTTATAATTTATTTTTGTTTTTAATAATCTGTAATAATTATTTAAATATTTATTATTATAGATTCCATTATTAGGGATAAAGTCAAGAGACATATGGCAGCATCAAATGAAGCTTTACAAAAAAAATCTGAATCTCATGAAGCTGCCACAGATAGTAATTCAAAATCCAACAACATTCAATTGGAAAGCAATGGTATCAAAGAAAATGATGAAAATATCCCCCCACAAACTTGTGAAAATGTATCTAATAACATTGCACAGAATGGATCCAATACAGATAATTTTAAATCAAATAAATCTCAAACCAGGCCTCAACAGCCAAGGGTTGAGACTTTTGTGATGACAGGTGATCTTATCATTAATTTAAATTCTCAAACTTCCAACCTTGGAATTAAGAGAACAGATAATCATCCATTTGGTCAGATATCTACTCCGACTAGCCCAGAAGATATTGAACAAAGATTATATGGAAAAGGTATTAAAAGAGAATCATCAAATTATAAAAGTCCAGTAGCTGAAAAAAAGGGTAATTACAGTTATAGTACAAGTTATGTGCGAACTTCTAAAAGTGAGGATCATTTACAAAAAGCTTCTTTGACAACAGTTAATATTGATGTGGAAGATGATATAGCCTCTTCTTTAAATACATTATTGGACACTAAACAAGATAATCCTGCAAATGAAAGGATTGTTTGGACTTACAATGCACCAGTAGGTGAAGAGAAATCACCTTCACCCCCTTACAGTACATCTCCTACATCTCCTAGAAGTATCTCTTCATCTTCAAGTATAACAGAGTGCTCCTCTAAGTCAAACAGCCCAAAAGAGAAAAATTTTTCTGATACTAAAAAGTCAATTATTCCTCACATTTCTAAAACTCATTATCATCAAGTACTGAATAGTTCAGAAAGGGACCAGTGTTGCAATAGTTTACAATATAATTCTTCAATGGAAAGAATAGCTTGTGAAGAAAACTATATTAACAGTGATGAATACAAAATGGGCAATAGACAGTTTGCCAATCTTGAAGAACTAGTCAATAATAATCAGGATAATATAAATGAAAGGTTATCGTTAAAAGAGCAACATAACCTTACTAATATGCAATCAAAACAAGAAGGTGTAACAAATATTGTAGTAGATGAAAATAAAATTTATGTGCAGGTAAGTCCAAGTGATACAAATGAGGATTCCATTTCAAAAAATATACAAAATGATGGAATAGACAGTAAAATGGGGAAAAAAACTTCACAACCTGTATGGCTTAGAAGAATTGATACAGAAAATCAGAGAGACTATGATGTGGTTTCTGATGAGGATTCTATTCAAAGTTCTTCTCCTCCAATGGATGATGAATCAGATATTGACAGTCTGCATAGTTTTCATTACAGTCCAAAGGCTATTGATATGCCTTCTGCTTCTCGACTTGCTAAAAGATTGTTCTACTTGGAAGGATTTAAAAAATCCGATGTTTCTAGGCATCTTTGTAAAAAGTAAGTAAATTTTATAATTTAAGAAAAAGACTGTTGAATGTTCAAAAATAATTTTCTTATTTATATATTTGATTGCTAAAGTAAGTTCTAGATTTATGTTCTCTTTAAAATATAAAATGAATATTTTTAAATTAAAATTTTTTTTTTTTTTTTTTTTGAGATATATGACTTTCAAAAACATTATATAAATGGAAATCATATAATACTATTACAGTAGTAAAAATATTTTGTGATTTCCATTAAATTGATCTGTAAATAAAATGATTATTTCAAATTTATATTGATTTACTTAATGTTTTTTATTTTATTCAAGCATATTAATATTATAGATACACGATAAATGCAAAATTATTAAATAAATCTGTTTGACATGGATATCATCTAAAATATTTGAGAAACGATTCAGATTTAAAACAACTAACTTTTTAATTAAATAGAAAATTATTGAATATCCATACTCTGTAATTTAAATATTTTCAGATTATAAGAATGAAAGAATGCTTATCAGACTGTAAATTTTTCTTCTCTTATTTGTAATCACATAACTGAGGTATCTCAATTTTGTTTGTTGTAGAATAGTCCAGCTATTAATTGGAAGCTTGTCTATAAATACTCATAGGAAAAACACCATTGAGTTTGCATTGTTTTAAGAATTCTAATGACTCTCCCGTCCTTGCAAGTTTTTTTGACTGGTTAATGAATCTACTTATTATCAACATATCAGGCTAGCTCGGCCTTTTATATAAATCCAAATATTACTGTTAATCCTTACTTTCACTTTTTCATTTATCATTTAAGGAATAAATATCAACTCCAGTTTAAGTGAAAAAAAGAACATATTTATTATACCAAAGAACTTTCAGCTTAATGAAGCCATCTTCAACGGTTTTTTAGGACAACAAGAATAGAACAGATCATTAGATAAGTTCTTTGGTATAATAAATATGTTTTTTTTTGTTTAAACTGGAACTGATATTTATTCCTTAAACGATACCAAGTATACACCCAACTTCATATCCGGATATTTAGCATTCCTATTATTTTTAATATGTGTAAAATAATATGCATAGGTTATACAAAGTAATATAAAATAAGTCAACAAAGGCATAATAATAAACAAGCACTCAGACAGGAACAAAAATAACCAAAACACATAAGGTTAAATGAAGGCAAGTAATAATAAAGTTTGTCAACAAAGGTGGTAGTAATAAAACCTACAGCATATGAACTTGGATATATATCTGGTATCAACTGTCAATAAAGCTACAAATCAAAGAGAAAATTATATTGGTAGGACATACAGTTCTTTAAGAGAGAGACTTAAAGAGCATAAGAAGGATATAGTAGCAAGTTAATCCTAGTATAATGCTATCCAAAAGATTCTGAGATAAATCTTGATGTAATGAGGTTACCTTATTTTATATTGCTTTTATTCTCCCATTTAAAATTTATTTCTCAAAAATAAATTTAAATAAAAGTAGAAATTTTATGAGATTTTTTAAAAATGTTTTTTTTCAAAAAGTTCTATTTTTGTAAGTTTCTCTCCTGTTTGCAATTGCACTATTGCATTTTTGCTGAGTTTAAACTTTTTGCATAAAAATAATGTGTAATCTATGATGCTCCATGCCACCATTTATATTTGTGTATTTCTTATACAGTGCATTCAAAAAGTAACTAGATACCTATATTACTATAATACATATATATAGTTATAGTTATTTTTCAAATGCACTGTATTTGTGCTAATAATATTTTTAATAATTAAAAATAATAACCATATGATTGTGCTGACACAATTCATGACCAAAAGCTTTTATTAAATTTATTTTTTTATGAGTTTTATATATCTCTTCTATTATATTTTCTTAATATTATTTAATTATTTATAATTCATATTAAATTTATTTTTTTCACCACAAATTAACCATATTTTTATGCAGTTTGAATATACACTTAATCTCTTCTTACATAGTAGATTAGTTTTGCAAAAATTGTGTAATGAAACTTGTGTAAATCAAGATTAACATTTGTATTAAAATCATGTATAGAAATTAATAATAAAAAATAATTTGTATAGAAATGTTTTACACATTTCTATACAAATTATTATGTAAAACATTTTTGATACAAATTATTTCAATTATTTAAAAATTTTCTATATAAATGTTAGTTTCAATTAACAAAGGAGTAAAAAGAGACATAGATGTAGTAAGCTAAATTTTGAAAAAATTTAACTTTATAAAATTATTAGTCTTTTCCAGAAAAATTATATGATTATTTGCTAAGTTTAAACTTTAAAACTCTTAAATACAGCACTACTAGCAAGTGTTCTAATAGTTTTTATTCTCGTAAAACGTTTTCAGACTATTTTTAGTCCCTCCTCAGTACATTCAAAAATTTGAATGTACTGAAGAGGGACTAAAAATAGTCTGAAAACATTTTACGAGAATAAAAATTATTAGAACACTTGCTAGTAGTGCTGTATCTAAGAGTTTTATGATTATTGATATGTCATATATTTTTTAATATAAGCTTGTTCTAATAGTTTTTATTCTCGTAAAACGTTTTCAGACTATTTTTAGTCCCTCCTCAGTATATTCAAAAATTTGAATGTATTGAAGAGGGACTAAAAATAGTCTGAAAACGGTAGATAGAAACAACCAACTCCCAAATCCAAGAAACGTGTATTTGTTTATGTAAAAGAAGGAAGTTCTAAATGATGCTGTTCACTGGACCGTATTTTATTGAGGATTCAATGAAGCCTCAATAAAATACGGTCCAGTGAACAGCAAACAAAAAACTGCTTCAACACTAATTATTAATTATCTAAGTACTAAACTATACTTATGCTTAATGTGCTTTTTCACTTTAGTTTAGTACTTAGATAATTATCTGTCATATAGTTAAAATTTTCGAAATTTAATAAGAGGAATAGAAAAACACTGATTAATTTTGATCTGGAAATAGCCTTCTGTCTAATTCTAAATATCATAACAAAAATTACACTTTATTTTGAAAAGTGCTTAAACAATCCCATCTCATGTTTAAACAAAGCCTAGCATATGGCTTGTTTGTATATGAGAGGTTTTACAATGCATTGGAATATGTTAGTTAATTTTTTTGTATTAAGTGGATCAGATTACATTAAAAAAAAAACACAACAAATATACATTGAAAAATAGTTGTTTTTCTGCTGGCTAGAGAATCTTTTTCCTGAAAGAAGACCATCAAATTTAAATAAATTAATTAATTATAGCCAATAATTAATTTTTAATTAGTGGAATATGTCAGACTCCATGCCATTAACTTTGCATATGAACATTTAGAATATTAAATAATTATTTTTCTTATCCTACAGGGTGATCCATAAGTCTGGGCACACAGGCAAAAATACATTTTCACCTATGTGTCCAGTGTAATTGCAATTTTGCAATTATATTTTATATTCATGTGCAATTTTATTTAAGAACATCTTCAACATAGTGTCTACCATTAGCAATGCAAAGTTTGATTTTCTTTGTGAGATTCACATAAATATTACAAAGTACCTCCATATTTCTGTCAATCTTAGCACATTCATTTATGTTGTTTCTTCAGATGATTAATTTCTATGATTTTCATTGAATACATCTTTTCCTTCAGCAAGAAAGAAATCAAAGAGACTAATATCTGGTGAGCATGGAGCCAATTCTACATGGTCACATCTCCCAATCCAGTTAGAAAAATTGTTGTCCAACCAATGTCTTATCACTGTGATGTAATGGGCAAGGGGCTCCATCCTGTTGGAAGCATTCATGGAGGCCTTCATCAAACCATGTAGTTGGGGCATCAACTGTCACCTAACGTGACAAGGTATGTCTCACCAGTTGCATTGAGGTCAAAGAAAAACTGTCCCAATATGTTCTTTCCACAAACCACTCCACACCATACTGCTCCTTGCTGTTTGGAAGAGTCAGTTTAATGCAGATTGTTTTGTGAACCAATTTGCATTAACCAATGACAGTTGACTTCACCGTTTACATAAAGGACAGCTTCATTGCAGAGCAATATTTAGTTTTCTGTGAAGCAGTCATTTTCATCCAACAGATTAGAGTCATTTGCATATCTCCAATCAATTAAGTTAAATCAATCAATCAATCAATCAGTTAAGTGTGCAACTTTGTAACTTGTATGAATGAAATTTCTTTCCTTTTAAAATCCTTCTAAAGGTTTATTGAAAAATATCTAGTTCCAAAAATGTTCTGCAAATTGACTTTTTGGGGCTAGTTGTGACCTTAGCAATGACAACTTCCCTCATTTAATTGCCCATTACAGTTGGTTCTCTGGAATGATTTTTGTTTAAGACATAGCCCATTTCTTTAAATTTTCTAACCAGCTTCCCAACTGCACCAAAAGAAATAGAAGTCCTCCTGGGATGACATGCATTGAATTCATCTGCTATCTGTTGATATGATCATCCTTCACATCTACTCAGCAGTATCAATTCAATACATTCTTCTTTCAACAAACTCATATTCAATCTGGAAAAGAAAATAATAATAATAATATTACCTATGTATCCAGACTTTTAAGTTACCTTTTATATATCAATTTTATATATTGTACAGTTGATTCTGCTTAATTGGGGCAGCCACTTTTTTTGGGCCAAATTTTGAATGGAAACCAAACTAATAAACTAATACATAATTTAAACGCTTAATTAGGACAGTAGCAGAAAAGGAATTTAGCAATTTTTGACATATTTTAGCGATTTTTCGAAAGTGTGTCAACACTATATATACTATTATTTGGTAACACTAGCGTGATGTGAATCAGTTATCTATTGTCATGCATTTGGAAAGTATGCATCTGCTTAAGAGTCCCATTACTATATACTGTACCACAGTAGTGCGTCTACTTAAGAGTCTACCATTACTGTACCTAACGATATTCATTTACAGTATTGATTTTATTTAAAATTTTTAAATCTTTCCAAGATGCCAAGAAATGATTTTACACTTTAAAGTAAAATTGCTTTGCTGGATAAAATTAAAAGCTAGCCATTTAATGCAAGCCATTGTAGACTCGCTGATATAACTGGAGTACCAAAATCTACTGTATCGCATCTCCTACAATAAGAAAATCAACTGTGGTAAGGAGTGGGCATTACAGAAAGAAATTCCAGAAACATCGAAAAGAAAGCAAAATCTACCATAGCGCGTCTCCTACAACAATAAAATCAACTGCGTGAGGATGGGCATTACAGAAAAAAATTCCAGGAACATTCAAAAGAAAGTGTGATGAATTACAGAAAGAAATTCTGGGAACATCCAAAAGAAAGCGTGATGGAAAAGAGAAAGAAATTCCAGGAACATCCAAAAGAAAACGTGATGGAAAGGATCTATTCCGGGAACATCCAAAAGAAAGCGTGATGGAAAGGATCCAGAAGTCACAAGAAAATCAACTACGTGAGAAGTGGGCATTACAGAAAGAAATTCTAACAAGAAAATCAACTGTGTGAGGAGTGGGCATTACAGAAAGAAATTCCAGAAGATCAAAGCAACTGTGCAAGAAGTGGGCATAACAGAAAGAAATTCCAGGAACTGTCCATAAGAAAGCATGATGGAAAGGATCCAGAAGTCGAAGAAGCATTAGATCAAATGGTTTTCTATAATTAGCAGGTGAGGTGTGAATATCGATTGCCCAGTGTTGAGTTGAAGGCGAAGTCAGAGGAGATCACTAAAAAGCTAATAATTAGGTACCTATTTTAATAAAGCGTTAAAATAGGTACCTAATTATTATTTTTTTACCTACTTATTTATTTACCTACATATTACATATTTTATTTTAAAATTTATTATTAGTTCATTTAATTGGGGCAGCCGCTTAATTGTGCCAAAATGGATTAGACCCAATGTGTCCCAATTAAGTGGAATCAATTGTGTATTATTACAGTAATGTCTGTAATAATATATAAATTTTTTATTGAAACAAATTTTAGAAACTTATGATTAAACTAA